>JAXCGZ010007642.1:2500-27500 GCA_037179515.1 Halocaridina rubra
ACTACCGTCTACATTTTAACCTTGAAAGTCTACCTAAAAGAATTGATGAGAACCATCACTGGGAGCCGATCGAAGGATTTCCTTGGTGGTAATTAAGCCTTATTGCTATAAACTCTATATACACGTGAAGAGAGCTTCATCAATACTGAGGTTCGATAAATAAGAATTACTTTCTTTTTTTACTTCAATCTTTCAACCTATCTACGACTACTAAACTGGTAGGCGTTAGAAGGTAGCAGATACATGACTGTTCCTTCCATCCTCGACATGACTAAGTGAAAAATGATCCAGAACAAATCGGGCTCCAGATGTGGTCCTTTGATACAACTGACTAATTTTGAACTTATTTAACCATGGGAGATCTTTAAACGTAACTATTGTGAAATCAGTGTCCTTTTTCACTCATAAAATAGTAACAAAACACCGTAGCAATATACTACAGCTGAAGGGTCTTTTGGACTTCAATAGGACTGTGCAGGACGGTTCAATGTTAAGTCTTCCTTCAGTTACGGTTCTTTTCCTATGCCTACAGCAGCACCGAATATTCTTGGATAGTCGTTACAAAATTCTTATCCCTCCACATCTGAGAAGTCAGAACACTCCCCATCTCTTTCTCTTTACGTTATGTTTCTTCGTTCCCAGGCTCGATGAGGGCAGTTTTTTTTATTTATTTTTTTTTGGCCCGTCCTGGTGTCACAATCATAAAAAAAATAAATAAATAGCGATTTTCTTGGTAAGACGTACATTAGTGTAAAGAGAAGCTTTAATTATGACAATCAATTACTTTGTCAGTGTCACACAAGCAATCCAAACACTGGTGGTTCAATAATATTCAAAGCAGTACAAGTTCCATACCTGAATAATGACTAAGGTAGATGTCATAATGTATTTCTGGCCATAAGACTGAACAAATAAATAAGACTAGCCTCCAAGAGGTTGATGAGACATAACGAACCTATGTATTCATGGGAAAAGCGGCCGATAATAAAAAAAAGAATATTAGTGTCCAATATAAACACAACTCCAGCTAAAGGTACCTTTAGTGATATCTAGTTACGAACATGCACGAGCACACACATATATATATTTATACATACATACAGTACACCGTCTGAAAGCACATATATCTATCCGCAATTCTGTCGCGACACACACACACACACACACACACACACACACACACACACACACACACACACACACACACACACACTATATATATATATATATATATATATATATATATATATATATATATATATATATATATATATATAAATTGTGTGTGTGCGCGCGCACGCATGCGTGTACAAAGAGAGAGAGAGAGAGAGAGAGAGAGAGAGAGAGAGAGAGAGAGAGAGAGAGAGAGAGAGAGAGAGAGAGAGAGAGGAGAGAGAGAGAGAGAGAGAACATATGAGCCATTCTAATAAAAATATGTATTAAAAGTAATACTCTTAATATCAAGGGGTAGTAATTTTATAAGATATTGCAACGTGAAGATGAAATTGAATGTACATTGCGCACGTACGCTGTTCTTTGGGATTGGCATTCATAACGCCTAAAAATAACTTATACATGTGAACATATAGCACTTACACTACGGCAAATTAGTTTTAATATTTGTGCATGCAAGCAACTCTGGGACTGGCGTGTATAATACGTGTATAAGGTTTTTTAAACGTTATGAATGCAAATCTCAAAGAATAGCGTGTGCACAATGTACATTCAATATTCATCATCACGTTGCAATATCTTATAAAATTATTACCCTTTGATTATAAGAGTATTACTTTTTAACACTTATTTTGATTAGAATGGTTTATATGTTCTCTCTCTCTCTCTCTCTCTCTCTCTCTCTCTCTCTCTCTCTCTCTCTCTCTCTCTCTCTCTCTCTCTCTCTCTCTCTATGTACACTCATGCGCGCGCGCACACACACACACAATATATATATATATATATATATCATATATATATATATTATATATATATATATATATATATATATATATATATATATATATACATATATATATATATATATATATATATATATATACATATATATATACTATATGTATATATGTATATATATATATATATATATATATATATATATATATATATATATATATATATATATATATATATATATATATATATATATATATATACTATATAATATATATCAATTCATCAAAGATTCTCTACCCATGATTGTATCTTATATTCTAGCTATTATAAGCACTTCCATTGTTACTAAACATTTTCCTGACTCTTGGAAAAAAATTACATGTAATACCTCTGCATAACAGGGGGACAGAGAAATTGTGACAAACTATAGTCCTATTTCCCTGCTAACCCATTTTCTCTACAATATTAGAAAAAATTGTTGCATGCCAACTAATGTCATATCTAGAGACAAACAGACTGTTAGCTATTAGCCAACATGGTTTCAGACCGAAACTCTCTACGGAAACTACATTGCTCAAAGGTACTAAGAGTATTTATAATAACATAGATATGAAAAAAAATATCTCTGCTTTTATATTAGACATCAAATGCCTTCGACAGTGTAAACCATGAAATTCTTATTAATAATGTACTAACCTAAACACTGACCCGACCTTGTTTAGAGAATATTTATCTAATAGCAGACAGTCTATCCGTCTTGACAGCATTATCTCTACTTCAGAAAATGTATCATTTGGTGTTCCACAGGGATCAGTCCTAGGTCCTATCCTCTTCACCATTTATGTAAATGATCTATCTTGTTTCATTCCTGACTGTCTAGTTGTACAATATGCAGATGACACTCAGCTACTCCTTACTGGTGATATTAGTAATCTCCTAGAGCTAGTTTTTTTCTTCTTCAAGAAATTGGGGTGTTATTTAAGGAAACCAAAACACAATGCTTGTTTATTGGTTCAAGTTACCTAATAGCACAAATTCCAGAATAAACAATGATCAATTTTTGCGGCATTACTCCTAGCAAACAGTGAAAAATATAGGAATTCACTTTGAGATAATTTATGCAAATAGGTTTCAGGAACACGATTGTACTTATCACATATAAAAGACAATATTGAGACTACCACTCGAATAAAGCTTGTTAAATCTCTAGCCCTAAGTCACATTAACTATTTCACAACTGTATGGGGAGCTACTGATAAGACTCAGATAAATAGAATGCAAAAGTGTATTAATTTTGCAGCTCGAGTTGGCCTGGGAGGAATAAGAAAATATGACCACATCACACCAGCTCTCAAAAAACATGGGTGAGTGCGGGCAGAAAACAAGGTCACCTATGCTATTTACGGTTTTGGATACATAATTTTGAACCATAATTATCCTGGCTGACTATTTAATTTCAAAACAGTAAGGAATATAAGGAGAACCAATGCAAGACAGAGTAGTGAGCTCTTTTTATCCAGAGAACAAACATAGAAGCAGGTTCAAAGATGATCACTATTAAAGGGCCAACAGCCGAATCCATACTCTGGAACAATGTTCCAGAATATCTTAAAAATTCTTCCTCCTTCACAGCTTTTAAAGGCAAACTATATAGTTTTTTGGACAAATAATTACTGTTCACACACTAATCAAACTTGATGATTTAATGAAATTTCCCTTAGCACTGACCATATTTTTAAAATAGATATCGCCTTCTTTGATTTCTAAGTTAAGAACTAATTATTTACATTGTAAAGAATACAAATATGGTGATGATACTGATAATAATAATGATCCTGTATCGAGTATTACTATTACTACTTTATCACCAACATTAAATTGTAAACATTTTATTACAGTATGATTATTGTTATTATAATTTTATATGTATCTGTTAACTCAAGGTAATCTTAATTTTCTGTTCACTTTTTGCTTAATTACATGTGTACTTATACGTGTACTCTTAGTTTTGTAAAAGAATAACCATTGTATAAAAATGGAAATAAAAGTTTGTTTGTTTGAAGTTGTGAACGTGAAAACCCTGGAGAGAATTTACAATACATCACATTCTCTTTTTTCTGCTTCGACTTTAAACTTTTAATTTTTCCACTTTTCAATGTTTTCTTGGTTGCCCTGGACCGATAAGGGCAGTTTTCTTTACCCGTCCAGGAGTCGTGCTTATTAGAAAATGACGTTATATTGTTATTGTGCACACATGTAAAGCTTAAAACTGAGTTCACATTACGTCAATGACATTAAATGTTTGAGAACAAAAACCCACTTCAGGACTATGTTCAAAATGTGTCAAATAACTTTGGTACATTTTGCACTTAAGAATCATTTTGTAATTTTGTAATTTTGGTTCACAACATCGAATGTGCATTTTAAAATATGTACATCCTTGGAATTGGTGCTCTCAGTACGTCAAGTAGTACATGGAGTTTTTGCACCATAAAGTTACTTATATACTTGTGTTCTTACAAACTCAAAGCTTCAAACACTCCACTCCTGACTGTACAAAGAGTGAAAGTAGTCTGTTATTTAAATGCCGGAAGGAGATGATAGTTATAATCGTTAAATAATTAGATTTGCATCGGAATTACGAAAGTGAAAAAAAAAATCAATTAAAAAATGACATGCGCATGAAGTTCGTGATCTTTTTTTCTATTACCAAATGACGTGTGCTGAGAGAGAGAGAGAGAGAGAGAGAGAGAGAGAGAGAGAGAGAGAGAGAGAGAGAGAGAGAGAGAGAGAGAGAGAGAGAGAGAGGACATCCGTGGCAGCTTTTCCACCCATTTCAATAAAAAGGGACGATTTCACTGAAGCCTTTCCATACACCTTGTTATTTTAACCAAAGAGAATTAACAGTCACATAAGTGTCTGTGCTTCTTTTCACTAGGGCCCAATCTTACACTCGCTGATATTGCATACAAACGCGAATCTAGGATCCTCTAAAGGCTAAACAATGCTCTAGCGAGCTATGCTTCAGTCCATCATTCCCTTGCTTGAGACGCTGTAATAAATTTTCCACCCTTAGGAGGCAACGATAATTAGAGTGATGCTTACGAGAGAGAGAGAGAGAGAGAGAGAGAGAGAGAGAGAGAGAGAGAGAGAGAGAGAGAGAGAGAATCTATGGTCCCAATGATTCACCGCACGGCCCGGAAAAAGTTGGAGTGAGGAGCACAGAAGAGGAAGTCTTGCTATAGAACGTAGACAATGGAAATGGCTATAATTTGTGGGAAAAATTATCCGCTCTTCGGTCGGTGAATGATCTTTGTAAAATGGGAATGACTGATTATTACATGGTACTTTATGAAGAAAAGACCTTGAACCCTAATTACTGGGTCTCTGCATCTACGTAGCGGTGGAGAGACAGAGAGTATAAGAAAGGAGTTTGGTAGCAGCATTATTGTTTTACGAAAGATGGATGCGTTGGCATTGAGCAAGACAAAATTGAAAGGGAAAGGTCTTGTGATGAATATATGTGTACTTTGACTTGGCCATGCCCATTAAAAGGGAAATGAAACCATATGTAGATAGACAATTAGACATATAGATAACAAAAACAGACGTACAAATAGATATATAAAGAGGCAGATAGATAGACGACTTTAACTTCATTCCATATACGAAGGAAATAACTGTATTATCGCTTCACCAAAATCTACAGAAGATACTAATTTAAAGGCAATTAGATACTAGATATGGTAATCCCAGTCAACTCTAAAAACTTTCATGTACTATCTCACATTTCTAGATATGTGGTATCACGGGTGGAACAGCAGCAACACTAATTCAGGGTTTTGCATGGACAATATTATTTATCAATAATAATAATAATAATAATAATAATAATAATAATAATAATAATAATAATAATTAATAATAATAATAAAATCAACAACGCCCATTATAATTATCAATATTGTTATCATTAATATTATTGTTATCATTAATAATATTTACAAGCAAAACACTTAAAGTATCTCTTTTCGTGCCTAAAAGTGAAACTATCACTTAATAATCTTGAGGATATAGAAGAGATATCAGCGGCAGACTGCCTTCCAATGATCTTTGACAATTCAGTATACACCAGGGAAATGGTAGGCCACTGGTTAAGTGCATAAAAATTTAGCCATTCCTTAAGTAGCGCATTTGCTTGCACTGTAGCAGTGTAGTGTGTACTTAAATATGCACATCTATAGAAATTAGAGGCCGCTGGTAGAGCTAACTGCATTATGGCGACTAGCATAGATACTGGAATGCACTTGGTTGTCCTATTGCTTTGTGTTATTATCTTTATAACTATTAAATAAATAAATAAATATATAAATAAATAAATAAATAATAAATAGATAAGCAGATAAATAGATATGTGCATAAACTGACAAATAAATATGTGAACATATCCCCTTAACTATTACAGCTAGCAGACTATTAGTAGAACTAATTGCATAATGAGCTCGAGTACCAGAACAGGCGAGCGCGTGCCTGTCCTAAACACCTGCACAAAAATACAACATAATACAAGTAAAGTAATATATAAACACTAATATAATTAAGTAAATGAATAACTACATAAATATTTTTCTTTTAAATGGAATGTTGTATCTTTTTAATTTGGTCTCTAGTTCTCAGCGATTTCATCCTTTTTTTTTTCCCCCTCAAAACCACTTTCACTAGAGCATTTCCTCGTGAGAAAATTCCGAGCCTGGGTTCCATGGGATATGAAAAGAAGAAGAAGAAGAAGAAGAAGAAGAAGAAGAAGAAGAAGAAGAAGAATCGACTGGTAAATGTGACGTTCAGAGGATAAATATTCATTATGTGTAGGTTGAACAGCCATAAAAGCTAACAAGCATGGAATTCAGCAGTTGAAGCCTAGGTAAAATAGTATTTTCTAAATCTCGAAAGTATTGGCCACTCATGATTTAGTAGGTAAGAACGATTATGTCTTTAAATACACGTGAGAAAAGTAAAAAAGGTGATTGCCAGATAAGATCGCCATTAGTTTTATCTAAAAATACATATGATAAAAGTCTTATTGATAAGAGAGAGAGAGAGAGAGAGAGAGAGAGAGAGAGAGAGAGAGAGAGAGAGAGAGAGAGAGAGAGAGAGAGAGAGAAAGCTGTATATTAAACTCTGGGTTCCAATATAGATTATCAGTTAAAATTCGGGCGCTAATAAGTATACCACTGTATGTGGCAGAGGGTGGAATAGTATCTTTCATAACAAATGCTTCCAAGAAGGACAAATTTACAGTGTCATCCTTTTTCATTGATGAAGAACAACACATCGAACATAATAAAGCAAGCAAAATGAAAATAAATAAATAACCAAAAATAAATAAGAAATTTGTAATGTAGTTATGAATTTCGGTTCTGTTTCAACCACCGGGAGAGCAAGTTAGCGCAGCAATCTACCTATCACAAGCCCTGATACAAGGTAAGGATCAGAAGCAGAAAGAGCAGCCAGCCTTAGACCTTTGGGTCAAAATTATATTTGAACCTTCCAGTGAGTTCGCGAACATAGCCGATAAAGAAGAGGCACAAGGCCAGAGATTCCGAAACTAAAGTCCTATCATGATAATCCTTTATACTAGGATCGAAATATATTATAATAGAGACTTGTATTTCCTGACACTTATCAGCATATTCTATCTTTCGTTCGTGAGGCAATGCAGTCCATTAACATTATTGCAGAGAAAGAGGGGGAGGGGATGGCACGAAGGACGGGTACTTAGCCATACCGAACCTAAGCTTGTAAAGGCACTGAACTTTCTCCAATATATTATAAATGGGCGTTGAGGAACGATACTTTTCCCCTATTCGAAGCTAGATTTCATATAGCTCCTCCAATTAAGTCCATTAGCTTCTGGAGAAGAATAGTGTATGATTTATTGAAAGTACTGACTCTCTATATATCTAGTTGTATGTTGAATCTTTCTGCTGATTTAAGATACATGAGTCTGGATATATATATATATATATATATATATATATATATATTATATATATATATATATATATATATATATATGATTGATGATTGATGATGATGATTCGTTTTTTGAGTCACGAACTCCCTTTTCTACTAAGGGCTAGGACGGTTGCATTCTTGCGAAGGACTTGTTTTGGCAGATGTAATCGTTACCCTGAGTGTATGCCCTTACTAACCTCAGTCCGTGACGAGGCGCGAACCTTCGACCTGCCGCCTCAGAGTCGCGGACGATACCATTTTGCCACGGAGACTAATATATATATATATATATATATATATATATATATATATATATATATATATATATATATATATATATATATATATATATATATATATATATATATTTATCCCGACCAGGACTCGAAACTAAGATACATAATTACTGTGCCAAGGCCCTACCAACTACACCACTAAAGGTCAAAAAAGAAGCCAACCTCAAAGCTAACTGCTTTGCCAGGAATTAACGCATTCTATCTGAATGCTTTTTTGTTCATATTACAGATTCTTCCAACCTCACTTGTGACTTAGTTTTCACATTTAATTAAAATCCCAACCTATATAGTTATCAATAATAATCAAATAAACACATTAGCATATGTGAAAACATGAATCATATTTTACCCCAACCAGAACTCGAGCCTAAGACACAAAATTACTGTGCCAAGACGATACCAGCTACACCAGTGAAGTTCATTCCTATCAAAAGCAGTTAGATTTGAGGCTGACTTCCTTCTTGACCTTCAGTGATGTAGTTGGTAGCTAATTGGCACAGTAATTATGTGACTTAGGCTCGAGTCCCGGTTGGGGTAAAATATGATTAATGTTTCACGAATGTTAATGTGTTTATTTGATTATTACTAATACACATATAGGTTGGGATTTAAATTAAATGCGAAAACGAAGCTACAAGTGAGGTTGGGAGAAGCTATGATATGAACAAAAAAGCATTCAGAAAGCATGGGTTCATTCCTAGCAAAGCAGTTAGCTATGAGGTTGGCCTCTTTCTTGACCTTCAGTGTTGTAGATGGTAACGCCTTGGGACGGTAATATTGTGTCCTAGGTTCGAGTCCCGGTCAAATTAAAATATGATTCATGTTTTTACATATGCTATTGCGCTTATTTGATTACTATTGATACATGTATAGGTTGGGAATTGAATTATTGCAAAAACGAAGCCACGAGTGAGGAAAGGAGAAGCTGCAATATGAACAAAAAGGCATTCAGAAAGAATGTGTTCATTCTCAGCAAAGCAGTTAGCTTTAAGAGTGGCTTTTTTTTTATTTTTTATGATTGTGACACCAGGACGGGCCAAAAAAAATATAAAATAAAACAGCCCTCATCGGGCCTGGCCACGAAGAATACATAAAGTAAAGAGAAGCAGAGATGGAGAGTGTATTGACTTGTCAGATGAGAAGGGATAATAACAGATGTGTGATGAATATCCAAGAATATTCAGTATAGCTGTAGGCATAGAAAAAGAACCTTAACTGAAGGAAGACTTAACATCGAACTGTCCTAGACAGACCTATTTAAGTTCAAAAAACCTTCAGCTGTAGTATAGCAACGGGCGGCTGGTGCCATTTCTTGACTTTCAGTGGTGTAGTTGGTAGCGCCTTAGTACAGTAATTATGTGTCTTAGGTTCGAGTCCCTGTCAGGATAAAAGATGATTCATGTTTTCACATATGTTAATGTGTTTATTGATTACATATATATATATATATATATATATATATATATATATATATATATATATATATATATATATATATATATATATATATATATATCATATCTATATCTATCTATCTATCTATCTATCTATCTATATATATGTGATATATATATATATATATATTTTTATATATATATATATATATATATATATATATATATATATATATATATATATATATATATATATATATGCGTGTTTGTGTGTGTGTTTATGTGTGTGTGCATGTGTGTGTGTTTGTGTGTGGATATATATGTGTGTGTTTGTGTGTGGATGTACGTGTGACACCGAGTGTGATTCAGAAATAGGCAAAGAAATTTTCCCTCATATGGGCCAGGCACAAAGAGAGCATTAAGGTTAAAAAGAGTAGCAGTATAAGGGCAATGAAAAATAAGAAAATGATAAGCAATGAAAAAGAAGACAGGCTGTACGAATAGTTAAAGTAATGAACACCTAAAAGGTATCAGGGTAAAACCCAGAGATGACGGTGGATCAGCCTTTTGAAAGAAGAAGGGTCATGAATGCTAAGGATGACAGAAATAGCAAGAGGGTTCCAGAGTATAGAAATGGAAGGAAAGATGTAGTCACTGCTCAGACTAGTGGCCTCGCCAGTGGGAGAGGGATGCAACTCGCCAACTCATCAGAGCGACAGTGGAAGAAGTACTGTACTGATAATAAAGAGAAAAAGATGATACCCTCGAGAGAAGAGAAAGAGAATCGAGATTAGAAGTAAGAGAAGGATATCTGGTGAGTCTGCCTGCCTTAGATTCAACCCTATCCAAGAAATAAGTGTAAGAGGCCACCACACTTGTGAGAGCACTTTTCTATGCAGGGATGGATAAAACCTCTTTAGCTCTTTAGTAATCGAGATGAGGAAAAGTGATGACGATAGTGACACAGAAGTCCCAGTTTCTTAGATGTAGCTCTAGCATTTTGAACAATGTGACCCCCAAGACAAGTTAGAGGCTATTTGAATTCCCAGTATCTTAATAGAACTGGGAGGGGGGGGGGATTTACGATGTTTTCAAAAACAATGGATCTACCAGGAGAAGCAAAAGATAAATTTATAGCCAGAAACTGAGTCTTAGCGCATCAAATTTTATTATGTTTTGGGTCTCCTCTCAGATACTCTCTGTAAACTGGAGTTGAGAGTTGAAGGAAGAGTGATAAGAGACTGATTTCAATCAGCAGATAAAAGTGGTGAGAAGAAGGCAGAGAAAACATGAAGCATAGAATCATAGGCAAAGGAATGGTGAAGAGAAGAGGATTGGCACTGGGCAAGATATTTGATCAAAAGTAGGAACAGAATAGGTGAGAAAATAAAACCCTCTTGAGCACCTCTGGTAACTGGGAATGACCTAGATGTTGCACTATCAACAACCACAAATATGAAACTGTTAAAAAGAAAGATGGATATCAGAGAATATAAAGAAGGGATGATGAAATAAGCACGAAATTGGTTAACCGAGCCTTGTGCCACACTGTCAAAAACCATAGAAATATCAAGGGTGATGACAAATTATTCCCTATAGTTCTTAAGAGAATATGACCATATATGAGTGAGATAGGACAGGAAGTCACCAGTGGATCTTGTCTTGTTGAAGCCGTACTGGTGATCAGATATAAGTAAGTTAGAATTAAGATGTTTCGAGAAATGAAAGTCGAGTACAGTATCAAATGCTTTAGCGATAGCAGAGGTTAAAGCAATTGGTTGGTAGTTAGGAGGAAAAAAAATGGCCATCCTTCTCATGAACTGGCTGATCTAGAGCGTGCTTCCAAGATGAAGGAGGGATACCGGTTGAAGAAATCAGGCAAAGACTGTAAAGCACCGGAGCTCATTTATCTGCAAACTCGTTAAGGACCCATTCAGGGTGACCATCAATTTCGGATGCCCTGTTCGTCTGCAGAGATGGAAGAACCTTACAGACTCTGCGTGAAGAAATTATAGGAGAAGGCATAGGGTTACAGAGGGTTCAGTACAAGAGTAAAGGGTACTGAATCGCTTAAGAGAGAGTTGGCAGGAAAATGAGAGTTAAAAAGATGGGCTTTGCCAATGGGAAAGCAAACTTTAGAAATGCCAGAATGAGTAAGAGGGGAAAGATTAAGATACAGAGATTTTTAGAAAGCTTTCTGGAGGAGTATCAGAATCTTTTTTTTTTTTCATCAAGACTAGAGCTCAGGCCATCAACTTTCCTTTTAAAAAAGGAAAATCTATACCTATGTTTCTGAGCAAAGCAGCGCTTTCTAGCTGTAATTAAAGCAGAGTGAGTCAGATCAGAAGGAGAGGCTTAGCATGACTGGTAGGCTCAATCCCTGGCCTGAATAGCCATGGAGCAGGCATGGTCGCCCCAAAGACAAGAGGGAAAGAAAGATTTCATAGAGGAGGGGATATATTTAAGAAAATATTACAATAGTTCACAGCTATGTGTAGACAATTAAATTAAAAACATAAATTACACGTCTTTTATAGTACCAATATATAACTGATAGTGAGGGAGAGAGAATTCCGCACTTGGAATCCTTTGTAAGGGTCGATTACAAAGGATAGGGGAGCACAGGTCTGTCATCCCCATCTATCCTGCAATGCTTTTCCTTGCCACGCAACAACTGCAGCTAACAGAAAAGATGAAGATAAGGCCATTCTGCCTCTGTTTTGTTTATTTGTATCTACCCTCCCAGCTACAGTGGTTTATGGTCTCTCTCTCTCTCTCTCTCTCTCTCTCTCTCTCTCTCTCTCTCTCTCTCTCTCTCTCTCTCTCTCTCTCTCTCTCTCTCTCTCTCTCTCTCTCTCTCTCTCTCTATATATATATATATATATATATATATATATATATATATATATATATATATATATATATATATATATATATATATATATATATATATATATATATATATATATATATATATATATATATATATATATATATATATATATATATATATATATATATATATATATATATATATATATATATATATATATATATATATATATATATATATATATATATATATATATATATATATATATATATATATATATATATATATATATATATATATATATATATATATATATATATATATATATATATATATATATATATATATATATATATATATATATATATATATATATATATATATATATATATATATATATATATATATATATATATATATATATATATATATATATATATATATATATATATATATATATATATATATATATATATATATATATATATATATATATATATATATATATATATATATATATATATATACATATATATATATATATATATATATATATATATATATATATATATATATATATATATATATATATATATATATATATATATATATATATATACACATATATATATATATATATATATCCCCCAACCGGGTCTGGAACCTAGGACACATAATTACTGTGCGAAGGCACTACCAACTACACCACAGAAGGTTTAAAAGGGAAACAAACCTTACGGCTATATCTGCTATACTAGGAGTGAATGCATTCTATATGAATGCCACTCTGTTCATATTACAGTTTCCCCCCACCTCACTCGTGGCTTCGTTTTCGCATTTAATTCAAATCTCAATCTCATTTGGGACCAACAATATGTTATCATGTGTCCTAGGTTCAAATCCCCGTCAGGGGTAAAAAGATGTTTTAAGCATGAAAAAACACACATACATACATACATATATGCATACATACATACATATATACATGCATACATACATGCATACATACATATATATATATATATATATATATATATATATATATATATATATATATATATATATATATATATATATATATATATATATATATATATATATATATATATATATATATATAGTGGAACCAGCTTACTATGATCACTTTGGGATTACTGCTTTTTTATAACAATAACTGGCTGACAACATTAAGTAGGTAACATTAAAATTAGAAAATTTTATTCAAATTAATGTTATAAGCCTTTTTTTTTAAATAAGAAACATTATACATGTTCTTATAAAAATAATTATCAAGAGTTGTCTGTCGTTTGTTTGTATATAGTAGTTCTTGAATGAATTGCTCATACTCATAATGATAAGATTTCGTCCTCTCTAACTTTGTATTAGATTCACTTTCCTCTGGTAATTTGGGATTATTATCGCAAACAGCTGGCCACATTTCCGACGCTGTAATTGTAGCCACCAGTTCAACGCCGTTATCAATTTGCAATCAATCTTGAAAATCTTGTTTTGACAGACCGTCTGGGGTTTGATCGTAAATTTCAGCAGTGGAATTATTTTTTTCTTCGGAAGCAGGAGAGTTTCAGTGTTTGTTTTTAAAAATCCACCGTTCCTGAAGCTGTTTTCAATTGTCTTCTCCGAGACTTGTTTCCATGACAAAGGTACGATATGCTAAGCATCAAGAAGGGAAATATTTCTTGCAGTTGCATTTGCATCAGATTGATCTTTATCATCAAGTTCAGCTCTAAATCGCGCCCACTAAATTCCTTGGGAAAATAAACGTTAAAAAGTCGTATTATGCCTTGGTCACATGGCTGCATTAACGGTGTAGTGTTCGAAGGAAAAAATATAACTTTGATGATCTCTAATGACAAATTACAATGTGTGTTTCCCGTCCAGCTGTCAAGTAACAAGACTATTTTTCGTTTAATTGAAGGTGCCACTTAACTGACTCATCGTTGAAAATGGCACTTGTCATCCATACATTTGCACTAGAAGAGTAATCAATAGACAAACTTTTGACAGCTTTAAAGCAAAGAGGAGTTTTACGTTTTCCAATCACTAGAAGGTCTCGCTTTTCATTGTTCATATTAGCGCAACAAAGAATTGTCACGCACTCTTTGAAGGATTTAAGTCCTTTGATACTTTCATATAGGCATTGCACGAAGATAGAGTCCAGTTTCATCTGCATTACAGATATCATTTGGAGAATATTCAACAATAATTTGTGGCCACTGTGTTCATCCACTCTTCAGTGCTGAAATATCGGCACACTTTCTTCACAATGAATACGCTTGCATGCAAGATTCTCTCTTTTTCCACCTGTTAAACTATCCATCAGTTGCACTGAAATTTTCTTTGTCCATATTATCTGCAAGTTTTTATGATTTTTAACGAATAAGAAGCCCATTAATCGAAGCATTCTTTTTACGAACTTAAGTAAACCACATTTTTAATGCTGAATCAACTTGACTATCCTTCCCAGATCGCGTTTTTTTTTCTTCTGATTCATGTTCTCATTGGTAAGTGCTGAAATTTCGATGTCTGATCTGTTTTTTTTTTTTTTAATCTAATACAAAATAGAGGATACAAAATTTTTAAATGTACAGGCGCACTGCACTAACTCATTTTGGACAACTAATCGAAGCACTTTAAAATTCTTTGCTTTTATTGAAAAGACAAGTCTTTACGCTTCTTACTTGCTTCTGGCATGGTATTAAGAGCTGTTCTGACGAGCTTTTAAGAGTTTTCATCGCTCAGTATAAGAGAGTGCAAATCTAAATTAGAGGAATCATAACTGGATATCAATCTGCATTGGCCCATTTAAAAAGAATACACACACACCTACTGTAATTTTCGTGGTGTTAACAGTCCCATCTCTGCATTTACCTGCTTTAAAGAAGATTTATGGAACATAAACAGAAAAAGTCAGGTCTCCACAAATGCCTTTAGCAAGGCTTTTCCTAATGGGCCCCTAGAATAACCTTTACTCTTGAGGTCAAAGAAGCTTAAATGCTCAGATACTTTGACAACAAGAACTTTTTATTATAATTGCCGATCTATTTTTAATAAATTCAAATATATTATTTTGATAACAATTAGCAATTGATAACATTATACATAATTAGAAAAAGTGGATTCCACTGCATTTATGTGTGTGTCTATATATATATATATATATATATATATATATATATATATATATATATATATATATATATATATATATATATATATATATATATATATATATATACACCTTTGCCCCTGATCCGACTTGATTGTGTCCACCAGCATTCGAATTGGGATTAATAGTTACACATAATACGGCAAGATCTCTCTGCAGTGTATTTCTTCTCTCATGGAGATGGGGTGGGTTTTGTTCTCATTTGGGTGATGGGCAACCTCTACCTCCCATGCTCAACCCCCCTTTTTTTTCTATCTTTTTCTACTCTTTCTCCTTCCTATCATGGAACTGCTTGAGCTCTGCCTCCCCTAGTTTGTTTTCTCTCGGTCTTTCTCATACTAAATTTTCTTTTCTTTCCCTGGGGCAGAGGGCAAGGATATCCCTCCATGTTTCCCTGTGCCGTAAAAGTCGCCTAAATGGGGTGATGCGAAGGGACTAGGAATCCCCTTCTTTGTTTTTGCCTTATTCAAAGAGTCAAGGACTTGCTTCACTCAGTCATTCCTTTATAAAGGGGAATATGGTTCCAGTGTGTGTGTGTATATCTATATATATATATATATATATATATATATATATATATATATATAATATATATATATATATATATATATATATATATATATATATAAATGAGTGATGAGCGATTGTGACGCAGCTCTGATGGGCATCTGCTGTTATCACGGGGCGGCATCTTACAGAGGTAGCCCTGTGGTAGGGGCAGTAGGGTAGTTGGCATTATGAAGCGACACAGGTTGTGGAAGAGCCGGGAGGATGGGCTGTGGCACTCCAGCAGTGCCATCTGAACGGTCGCTAGCTCCCTCGTCATTGCCCATAGAGCAAAGTAATCCCCTTATTGTTTTCTTTTTTTTATGTCGGCTACCCCCCAAGTAAAGGGGGAAACAGCCAAGGTATATATATATATATATATATATATATATATATATATATATATATATATATATATGAGTAAGCACAAAATGTTAGCATACAATACTAAATGGTGAGGAAGCCCTTCAGTGAAACAAGGTCTCCTGAGTCCTTTTTTTATTTTACTCCCTCTGTCATTGCTATTTTACACTCACTTGTGTTTGAGAAGGGGTCCAGTTAGGGCCCGAAATACAGAGTTATTTTTTTTTCTATGTGTTGTTTCACTGATGGGTTTCCTTACCATATATATATATATATATATATATATATATATATATATATATATATATATATATATATATATATATATATATATATATGAATCATTTTTTTACCCCTACCGGGACTCGAACCTAGGACTTATGATTACTAAGTCAAGGCGCTACCACTACACCACAGAAGGTTAAAAGGAATCCAACCTTATAGCTTATATCTGCTATACTTAGGAATGAACGCATTCTAACTGAATGCCACTATGTTCATATTACAGATTCCCCAACCTCACTCGTGTCTTCATTTTAGCATTTAATTCAAATCCCAATCTCATTCGGGCCATGAAATTATCAAATAAGCACATTACATATGTGAAAACATGAATCATTTTTTTACCCCGACCGGGACTCGAACCTAGGACTTATGATTACTAAGTCAAGGCGCTACCACTACACCACAGAAGGTTAAAAGGAATCCAACCTTATAGCTTATATCTGCGATACTTAGGAATGAACGCATTCTAACTGAATGCCACTATGTTCATATTACAGATTCCCCAACCTCACTCGTGGCTTCATTTTAGCATTTAATTCAAATCCCAATCTAATTCGGGCCATGAAATTATCAAATAAGCACATTACATATGTGAAAACATGAATCATTTTTTTACCCCGACCGGGACTCGAACCTAGGACTTATGATTACTAAGTCAAGGCGCTACCACTACACCACAGAAGGTTAAAAGGAATCCAACCTTATAGCTTATATCTGCGATACTTAGGAATGAACGCATTCTAACTGAATGCCACTATGTTCATATTACAGATTCCCCAACCTCACTCGTGGCTTCATTTTAGCATTTAATTCAAATCCCAATCTCATTCGGGCCATGAAATTATCAAATAAGCACATTACATATGTGAAAACATGAATCATTTTTTTTACCCCGACCGGGACTCGAACCTAGGACTTATGATTACTAAGTCAAGGCGCTACCACTACACCACAGAAG
This sequence comes from Halocaridina rubra, assembly GCA_037179515.1. NCBI lineage: Eukaryota > Metazoa > Arthropoda > Malacostraca > Decapoda > Atyidae > Halocaridina > Halocaridina rubra. Next base: position 20,289 of record JAXCGZ010007642.1, read on the forward strand.
GTTAAAAGGAATCCAACCTTATAGCTTATATCTGCTATACTTAGGAATGAATGCATTCTAACTGAATGCCACTATGTTCATATTACAGATTCCCCAACCTCACTCGTGGCTTCAGTTTAGCATTTAATTCAAATCCCAATTCATGTTTTCACATATGTAATGTGCTTATTTGATAATTTCATGGCCCAAATGAGATTGGGATTTGAATTAAATGCTAAAATGAAGCCACGAGTGAGGTTGGGGAATCTGTAATATGAACATAGTGGCATTCAGTTAGAATGCGTTCATTCCTAAGTATAGCAGATATAAGCTATAAGGTTGGATTCCTTTTAACCTTCTGTGGTGTAGTGGTAGCGCCTTGACTTAGTAATCATAAGTCCTAGGTTCGAGTCCCGGTCGGGGTAAAATAATGATTCATGTTTTCACATATGTAATGTGCTTATTTGATAATTTCATGGCCCGAATGAGATTGGGATTTGAATTAAATGCTAAAATGAAGCCACGAGTGAGGTTGGGGAATCTGTAATATGAACATAGTGGCATTCAGTTAGAATGCGTTCATTCCTAAGTATAGCAGATATAAGCTATAAGGTTGGATTCCTTTTCACCTTCTGTGGTGTAGTGGTAGCACCTTGACTTAGTAATCATAAGTCCTAGGTTCGAGTCCCAGTCGGGGTAAAAAAAATGATTCATGTTTTCACATATGTAATGTGCTTATTTGATAATTTCATGGCTCGAATGAGATTGGGATTTGAATTAAATGCTAAAATGAAGCCACGAGTGAGGTTGGGGAATCTGTAATATGAACATAGTGGCATTCAGAGAGAATGCGTTCATTCCTAAGTATAGCAGATATAAGCTATAAGGTTGGATTCTTTTTAACCTTATGTGGTGTAGTGGTAGAGCCTTGACTTAGTAATCATAAGTCCTAGGTTCGAGTCCCGGTCGGGGTAAAAAAATGATTCATGTTTTCACATATGTAATGTGCTTATTTGATAATTTCATGGCCCGAATGAGATTGGGATTTGAATTAAATGCTAAAATGAAGCCACGAGTGAGGTTGGGGAATCTGTAATATGAACATAGTGGCATTCAGATAGAATGCGTTCATTCCTAAGTATAGCAGATATAAGCTATAAGGTTGGATTCTTTTTAACCTTCTGTGGTGTAGTGGTAGCGCCTTGACTTAGTAATCATAAGTCCTAGGTTCGAGTCCCGGTCGGGGTAAAAAAAAATGATTCATGTTTTCACATATGTAATGTGCTTATTTGATAATTTCATGGCCCGAATTAGATTGGGATTTGAATTAAATGCTAAAATGAAGCCACGAGTGAGGTTGGGGAATCTGTAATATGAACATAGTGGCATTCAATTAGAATGCGTTCATTCCTAAGTATAGCAGATATAAGCTATAAGGTTGGATTCCTTTTAACCTTCTGTGGTGTAGTGGTAGCGCCTTGACTTAGTAATCATAAGTCCTAGGTTCGAGTCCCGGTCGGGGTAAAAAAATGATTCATGTTTTCACATATGTAATGTGCTTATTTGATAATTTCATGGCCTGAATGAGATTGGGATTTGAATTAAATGCTAAAATGAAGCCACGAGTGAGGTTGGGGAATCTGTAATATGAACATAGTGGCATTCAGTTAGAATGCGTTCATTCCTAAGTATAGCAGATATAAGCTATAAGGTTGGATTCCTTTTAACCTTCTGTGGTGTAGTGGTAGCGCCTTGACTTAGTAATCATAAGTCCTAGGTTCGAGTCCCGGTCGGGGTAAAAAAAATGATTCATGTTTTCACATATGTAATGTGCTTATTTGATAATTTCATGGCCCGAATGAGATTGGGATTTGAATTAAATGCTAAAATGAAGCCACGAGTGAGGTTGGGGAATCTGTAATATGAACATAGTGGCATTCAGTTAGAATGCGTTCATTCCTAAGTATAGCAGATATAAGCTATAAGGTTGGATTCTTTTTAACCTTCTGTGGTGTAGTGGTAGAGCCTTGACTTAGTAATCATAAGTCCTAGGTTCGAGTCCCGGTCGGGGTAAAAAAAAATGATTCATGTTTTCACATATGTAATGTGCTTATTTGATAATTTCATGGCCCGAATGAGATTGGGAGTTGAATTAAATGCTAAAATGAAGCCACGAGTGAGGTTGGGGAATCTGTAATATGAACATAGTGGCATTCAGTTAGAATGAGTTCATTCCTAAGTATAGCAGATATAAGCTATAAGGTTGGATTCCTTTTAACCTTCTGTGGTGTAGTGGTAGCGCCTTGACTTAGTAATCATAAGTCCTAGGTTCGAGTCCCGGTCGGGGTAAAAAAACAAAAATGATTCATGTTTTCACATATGTAATGTGCTTATTTTATATATATATATATATATATATATATATATATATATATATATATATATATATATATATATATATATATATATATATATATATATATACAATGTATATAAGTGATTGATTGCCTACCTCTTATTAACCAGGTGAGCGCGTATGTATACGTTGGCTCTCAGTCACATGCTACATCCACCTGTCCTCACAAACAGGTTCGTGACGCCATGTATTTGCCATTTCTTTTCCGTTGGTATCTTGGCAACAGCTATTCTGGGATCGCTCAAGCGGTGAAGATAACTTGAGAGAATAAGGAGAAGAAGAGGGAATGTGTAAAAGTAAAAGGAGGCTGAGGGGAGAGTAACACTTGAGATAGGGAGAAATGAAATCAAAATATCTTCTTAGAACAACATGGGAGAGACGCATCAATAAAATGTAATTGTCTACATATTAGTTTATTGAGGTATCTGACGTCTAATGGGTAGATATATGTAATTTTTTTTCTATCGTTCTTCAGATATATATTTTTACGTATTTCCTTACCTAAGTTCATTATGCAAGTAACACATAAACGTTTTCATTATGCCAAAACTACATATGCAATGGTGGAATTCTCCCTTGTAAGGGGTGACCGAGTCAAAGCGCACACTTACACCAAAATCCAAACATACCTCAATCATTAAAAAAAAATTTGCAAATATGTGCACCTCAAAATTCAATGGCACGAGTTCACCGGGCTCTCTCAAACTCATGGTAGCTTGGTGGATCAGTTCCTAACTCCACTCCATGGAGTCTACTCGAGTTATGACTCTCAAAAGTGGCTCTTACAATAAATGTTGAGGAACTGAAACACAGGGTAGCTAGCTCAGAAGGTGCAATAAATACATCATTGTATATGTGGGATCTTCACTAACTCGTCATCCGTTATGGGCAATAATAATAATAATAAAAGATATATAATGTCTATTATATCCCTTTTAAAATAAGTATCAGCATGCATTGGTACGTGATCACATCCAATGAGTTTTTGTGGCAGTGTCAATACTTCTGATTTGCTACAGAGTAGTGAAACATCTCCCAAGCTTGTTATTAAAACATGATGCCACTTTTGTGAAAAAGTGAGGAGGGTGTTACATTTCTGAACCATGGAGAACTATAGTAGGGATATTCTCTGCGTTAGTTTTCTTTACTTGGGATCATAACATGCAATTCCTCGTATAAGGCAATCCATAGTGTATTTTCATCTCAGTGGGCACTCCAACATATGGCGCACGGCCATAGAAGTTAGAAACAAGACTGCATTGGAATTTCTACTGAGGGAAGAGGATTACAGAGGAATCAGAAGAATGTTAAAAATTGTCTTAAAATGTGCAGAAGAGTCCAATGTCATTTTCTTGAAAAAGAAGATTAAATTCACTATCTTTTATGGCCTTTGCGACTCTATAGGACCCAGATTCTTGACCATATAGCAAGACAAACAAACAAACAAACAAACAAACATTTATTTCCATTTTTGTACAATGGTTCTTCTTATACAAACTAAAAGTAACTTATAGGTAGATATATAATTGAACTAATAAGTGAGAGGGTAATACATACTGTTAAATTCAATAATGGTTTCCTAGAAAATAATAATACTGTAATAAAAATTTTAACAATAATGTTAATAATAAAGTAAAATTAACTTATAAGTAGACATGTAATTAAACTCATAAATAAGAGCGTAATACATATAGTTAAATTAAATGTAGCTTTCGTAGAAAATAGTAATGCTGTAATAAAAATATTAACAATAATGTTAATAGTAAAGTAGTAATAATTGTTATTATCGGCATCATTTCCATATTTGTTTTCATTACAATGAGAATGATTAGTTCTTAACGAGCAGCAACTATTTGTCCAAAAGAAAACTATATAGTTTGCCTTTGAAAGCTCTGAAGGAGGATGCATTGTTAAGATGCTCTGGAATATTGTTCCAGAGTGTTGGCCCTTTGATAGTGATCATTTTTGAACCAGCTTCTGTGTTTGTTCTGTGAATAAAGAGCTCACTGCTCTGTCTAGTGTTGGTTCCCCTTATATCCCAGACTGTTTTTAAATTAAATAGCCAGCTAGGATAATGATGGTCCAAAACTTTGAATACAAAAACATAAATAGCATAAGCGACCTTATTTTCTGCCCGCAGCCACCCAAGTTTATTGAGAGCTGGTGTGATGTGGTTATATTTTCTTATTCCTCCCAGGGCAACTCGAGCTGCAAAATTAATAAGCTTCTGTAAACTGTTTATCTGAGTCTTAGCGGTAGCTCCCCAAACAGTTGTGCAGTAATTAATGTGACTTAGGGCTAGAGATTCAACAACAGTTATTCGAGTGGTAGTCTCAAAATTGTCTTTTATACGTGATAAGTACAGTAATGTTCCTGTAACCTTTTTGCATACTTTGTCTATGTGGGAATCAAGAAGCATGATGTAGATTTCATTATACACAATGCAGAGGATAGCCCTAGAAAATAGGTTCTCCGATAAAGAGAAAAAGTTTCTGGAGATAAAATACTCTTTCTGTGATGCACGAAGCTCTACCTGTGAAAGGTGTGTTGCAGTCTGAAAATTCCTCATAATAATGTCATCATACCCTTCCATTTATATATATATATATATATATATATATATATATATATATATATATATATATATATATATATATATATATATATATATATATATATATATATATATATATATATATATATATATAGAGAGAGAGAGAGAGAGAGAGAGAGAGAGAGAGAGAGAGAGAGAGAGAGAGAGAGAGAGAGAGAGAGAGAGAGAGAAAGAGAGAGAGAGAGAGAGAGAGAGAGAGAGAGAGAGAGAGAGAGAGAGAGAGAGAGAGAGAGAATATATATATATATATATATATATATATATATATATATATATATATATATATATATATATATATATATATATATATATATATGAGAGAGAGAGAGAGAGAGAGAGAGAGAGAGAGAGAGAGAGATCATTTTTATTATTTTATTACTTTATTGCGCCAAGGCGTCAGACATTACATGAACACATACAAAATCAATGGCAACATAATGCCTCAAATGGATACACAACCAAGAATAGAACATAGTTTACAGGGAGGTGTACACATTGATAAAACATTGCTGCATACTAACACACAACCCACAGTATGGCAGCACAAAGTACATTGTATACAAAAGAAAAGCTCAGAGAAGCACAGAACACACAAGCACATTACAAACAAAAACAAAACAAAATTATACAGCAACATGCAAAGAAAATATATAATATTATATACATAATATAATTAATGGCCACCAAAGTGAGGATAACGAGCACGAATAACAAAGTACCTTATGTACAAAAGTAAAGCTCAGAGAAGCACAGAACACACAAACACATTACAAACAAAAACAAAACAGAATTATACAGCAACATACAAAGAGAGAGAGAGAGAGAGAGAGAGAGAGAGAGAGAGAGAGAGAGAGAGAGAGAGAGAGAGAGAGAGAGAGAGAGAGAAAGTATCCGAAGGAAAAATGAAATAACGGAATACTGATATTTTTCAGTATAATATAGTCTGAAAGAACTCAGCTCTTCGTCGTTTCATTTTTCCTTCGTAGCTAACCTATACTTATCTGTCACGTGTTTTTCCCTGAAATATATGCCGCATCGTGTATGTGCGTGTATATATATACAAACACACATACACGATGCAGCATATATTGTCATCTCAGGCCTAATCCTGTCATATTTATAGGTCTTTAATACTTGACAATTGCTTCAGCCTGTCCTTTGCTTATTGTTTATCTTTTTTTTATTTATGCCTTGTCCTTAAATTGCTACTTTTTGTTCTTCTCAGTGCTGTGCTTACATTTTGCCTAGGCCTGATAAGGGCAATTTCCTTTACCCGTTCTGGTGTCACACACATTAAATAAAGTCAACATCATCATGATTATGGCAATCACTCAGGGTCGATTATAGTCTTTTCTCCACTATCAATGGACTTTTAGGTGGTTAAGGAATCTAATCATGGCTTGGGGAGCGCTTCCGCGTTCAGGACAGGAAGTACCAGATGGCAGGACGCACCTTGGTTATTACTGGCTCTCTCTCTCCTCCTCTCCTGTATTCTTCCAATTCTATGCACACATTTATCTCCTCACGAATGATGGTTCTCCACAGTTGCCTATTGATGGTGTTGGCTTCCTAAAATTTGATGTCAATGTCACATTCATTCATGCTCATTTTTTGAAAATCTTTGTATATTTTTCGTTGTCCGTCTCTTTATACGTTTGCCTTCTGTAAGAAGGTAGTAATAGATTTGTTATGACAGATGTTCATCTTTCATCTGAACAACATGACCAACCACTTCATCTCAGCTGGTTCTTGATTATGAAATCTTCAGAGCTTATTGTTTGCTTTGCTCAAAACGCTGACAGTGGGGCTCCTGTCTTCCCAACGGATGTTTAAAATATATAGAAGAAAACATACTTGCAATTTTTATTTATTGGAACTTTTAACTCTTTAGCAAGAGGGTCTGCCCCTCTCTTTTATCTCTCTCTTTATTACATTTTCATATTTTCCCCTCAAATCCTTTCAATAGTATTCCCCCCTCTCTAGCGATGGCACCCTGGATAGGGCTGAGAGAGTGCACTCGAAACCGTCACTAATTTCCCCCCCCCCTTTATCCTATCTCAGCTATCCAGATATCCAACTTTTTATCTGCCTTCAGTTGTCGTCGGTGTGTCGTCTAAAGCCTCTGATGTATACAGGAACCTTGGGAATACCACTGTTTTTTACACTAATATTTTAGTATCTCTTCGGAAGTCACGATCATGAA
>JAXCGZ010007642.1:32500-35000 GCA_037179515.1 Halocaridina rubra
GAACTGTTTAAAAAGAAAGCTGATATTGATGATGTAATCAAATACTCCCCTTTAATATGATTTTTTTCTTCCAGTTTTAGCAATGAGCAGAGAAATATCATAAGTTACCTTGAGTGTACGATTGATAATAGAATTTTGCACAAAGAAAAGAGATTCACTGTTAATTTTTTCTCGAACTTCTCTTGAGACTTGAGGTAAATCAAATATGAATTTCAGGCCCCATATGTTTTGCTTTCAATTGTGTTTCAAGACGATCTCGTTTCATTGATTCGTTAGTATCATAGACACAGCAAAAGGTGACAGTTCATTATGAATAGCTGGTATGACACCAAATTCAAAAAACTTCTCTGAATAATAACGAACATTTTTTTTTCTTGCAATACTAATTTTATGCATAAGGTTGGTAATAAAAGGAAATGAATATGTGAGAAATTGATAAATGGAATGAATTTCTAGAATTTAAACAAAGCAGCAAAAACCCAAGAAGTAAAATAAAAAGTGTCGATTCGTTTATGCAGAATACAAAGACAACGATACACCGTTTAAAAGAGATGAAACAGTGCGCACACGACCACATCACAAGAAGCGGACGCTACGAAAAAAAAAAAAAAAACGGCGCAAGCGCAACTCCGTACAACTTTCTTACGCGTTTGCGAGGATCCAGATGTAGGTTGTTGAGTGTGAGCTTATAGCGTAGCTTCGGAAACATCAAATCATTATTATCTTTTTTTTAAGCTATGTTTCGTAAAAAAAAAAAAGTTGATTCGTCATTTTGATTATTGATAATGCTGTGGATTTTTGCGTTGGTAAAATCACTGCTTATTGATATCAAAGATCTCGCACAAATTCGTCATTGATATGTAATTCTCAAATTCTCAAATTCTCAAATTCCCCCCTTTCCTTTTTCTCTCTCTCAGTATGTGTGCGTGTACTTACCTAATTGTATTTATCTAACTCTGTTCACGAGAAAGAGCCATATGTTGTTAACTCCCCGTCTCCTGGTCAGTTTAATTTTTCAATCGCTAACATTTATCGGACATTAAAACTTTAAATGCATTTACCATTTACTGTTTCCACACCTTCCGAATTCCAGTTATTAACTATTCTTACACTAAAACAGTATTTCCTTACATTCTGCAAAGCAGTTTTCTTGCGAAATTTCAGTTCTAACTTCTTCTAGGGCAACCCATATAAAAACAGCGCTCCCTACCACTCTGCTAATACCATGAAAGAATTTAAACACCGTTATCATATTCCTCTCTTCTCTATAGCTTCGAGCGATGGTAAGTCTAACTCTCCCAGCCTTTCCTCTTAATTGAAATTGCTTATCTCGGTCAGCAGCTTAGAAGCATGTCTCTGAGCTTTTCTCCAACTTATTTATGTGCTTTAAGAAGGGCGCTACATATATAAGCTTTGATCACACATTTTACGTAAATATTTCTGAACATTTCCTTGTCCATATGTCTGAAGGCCACCTTATACTTTCTAAGAAAGCATATGCTCCCTTTACTATGTCGCTTATATGCATTTATATGCATACTATATGATTTGATATGGCTAGAGTCAGCCATATCAAAATATCGCCCCCGTGTCAACTCTGTCAAATCCATGAAGGAATGTAAACACTGTCACCATAAAAATCCGCGGGCGCGAGAGCGTGTGTGTCCGTGCAATCATGTGTGTGTGTCCGTGTGTGTGCATGTATGTGTGTGTGTGCTACTTTAGTGTGTGACATGCCGAATGTGATCTTTAGAATGGTCCTACTGAAGTATGTGACATACAAGATGATAAAGAGATCTGTGTTCATATATTCGAAAGAAAGTAGATATACCTAACCCAAGCTAAGCTAACCTTGCCTAGCCTAACCTAAGCTAACCTAACCTTACCTAACCTAACCTAACCTAAGCTAGCCCAACCTAACCTAGGTTAATTTGCGACCTCGGTTCAATATTCTTTCGCTCTCACGTTGACTGCCTGAAATGAGGGCGATGATTGTCTTTTAAATGAATTGGATTGGCTTATGTAAGTGCAACAAAAAAACTTCCAGTAAATGTCCAAATAATTCTTAGCCCAAAAAATGAGAATATTTTTTTTAAAATTCCTTTCAAAATTAACATGCATACTCGACATTTATTTTAATCTATATTGAGGAACTATAAATGATTTCTGGTTACACTTTCCATGTAGTAGGTTGGCCCATGGCAACAACCGACCATTGCGATACTACAGCTGAAGGGTCTTTTGGACTTAAATAGGACTGTCCAGAACAGATCGATGTTATGTCTCCCTTCAGTTACGGCTCTTTTTATATGCCTACATTAACACCGAATATTCTTGGACATTCGTTACACATCTCTTATGATCCCTACACATCTGACAATCCGCAACACTCCCCATCTCTGTTTCTCTTTACTTTATGTTGTCTTCGTGCTCAGGCCCGATGAGGGCAGCTTTATTTGTTTTGTTTTTGGCCCGTCCTGGTGTCACAATCATAAAAAAG
>JAXCGZ010007642.1:37500-50000 GCA_037179515.1 Halocaridina rubra
AATTGTACCTATAAGTAATTGCTTATGTTCACGGGAAAAAGCCCTATGTTTGTAACTCCCTATGTCATGGTCGCTTTAATTTCTTACTTACTGAAATTTATCATATATATCCATAAAACTATGAATGCATTTAGCATTTGCTCTATTCTCACTCAGCGAATCCACCTTAGAACTATTCTTACATTACAAAATATGCCTCCTCACATCCTGCAAGAAAGGTTTCTTTAGAAGCTTCAAGCTATGACCTCTATAGTTCTAGAGCCACTTTTTTCAGTATATCGCACACTGTTCACTCTTTTAAATCAATATATGTAATTACCTAATTGTGTTTACGGGAAAGAACCCTATGATCGTAACTCCTTTAATCCTGGTCGATTCCATTTTCATAGTCAATGATATTCATCATATTTCTCCTTAAAATTATAAATTGAGTTACCATTAACTATTTCCTCGCTTAGAAAATTCTGACCAACTTTTCATACACTGAAAAAGTACTTCCTTACATCCTGGAAAGAAATTGTCTTACGAGGTTTCAAGCTATGATCTCTAGTTCTAGAGCAAACCATGTCAAAATATCGATCCCAATCCATTTTGTCAAAACCATGAAGGAATTTCAAAACCGTCGACATATCCCCCCCTTATGTGCCTAGTTTTAAGTGATGGTAATTTTAATTCCCTTAGCCTCTCATGGTAACTAAGATTGCGTGTTTTTGGCGCTAGTTTTCTAGCATGACTAAAAATTTTCCAGCTTATATATATGCTTTTTCAAGTGCGAATTCCAAAAGGGAGCTGCATATTAAAGCTTTGGCCTCACATAAGTTACATAAATAGTTTTGAATATTTTCTTGTCCATGTGTCTGAAGGTTACTCTTGCATTTAAAATGAATCCATACTCTGAGAATTATATATATATATATATATATATATATATATATATATATATATATATATATATATATATATATATATATATAGAGAGAGAGAGAGAGAGAGAGAGAGAGAGAGTTGGTTCATGGCACCAGCCGCCCGTTGCGATGCTACAGCTGAAGGTTTTTTGAACTTAATTAGGTCTGTTCAGGACAGTTCGATGTTAAGTCTTCCTTCAGTTACGGTTCTTTTTCTATGCCTACAGCTACACGGAATATTCTTGGATATTCATTACACATCTTTTATTATCCCTTCACATCTGACAAGTCATTACACTCTCCATCTATATTTCCCTTTACTTTATGTATTCTTCGTGCCCAGGCTCGATGAGGGATATATATATATATATATATATATATATATATATATATATATATATATATATATATATATATATATATATATATATATATATATATATAGTAGTCTCCGTGGCAAAATGGTAGCGTCTGCAACTCTGAGACGGCAGATCGAGGGTTCGCGCCCCGTCACGGACTGAGGTTAGTAAGGGCATACAATCAGGGTAACGATTACATCTGCCAAAACAAGTCCTTCGTAAGAAGGCAACCGTCCTAGCCTTAGTAGAAAAGGGAGTTCGTGACGTATAACCGAACCCATATATATATATATATATATATATATATATATATATATATATATATATATATATATATATATATATATATATATATGCTTGACAGGCAAGAAAATTGCCCTCATCAGGCCCGGGCACGAAGAAAACGAAGAAAAAATAGAAGGTTAAGGACAAAGCAGAAATAAGGAAATGATACTCAATAGGAGAAGGACAGGCTGAAAGAAGAGTTGACGTACTGAGGACTTAGAGTTATAGCAGCATTAAGCCCTGAGATGATGAAAGACCCGCACTTTGAAGGAAGATAATTTATAATAATTAGGAAAAACAGAAGGAGGAAGAGAGTTCCAGAGTCTGAAGGTGGATAGGAAGAAGCAGTTGGTCCAGTGACTAATCCGCGAGCTACATATCTCCACACAGTACCTCTTAGGAGTGTCCGCGTGGCGAGTGTTACACGGTCTCAGCAGTGGGGAAGGGATGCAACTCACCAACTCATCAGAGCAGCAATGGAAGTAGTAGTTATATAAAAGAGAAAGGGATGATTCCTTACGGCAAAGAGAAAGAGAATCCAGAATAAAAGTAAGAGAAGTATCACTGATGAGTCTGATTGCCTTAGATTCAACCTATCAAGGAGATAAGTATAAGAAAAAGCACTCCAGATGTGCGAGCAGTATTACAGGCAGGGACGGATAAGACCTTTATAGATTTTAAGTAACTGGAAAGAGGAAAAGTAATGACGAAAACGAAACAGAACCCCCAAAGTTTTGGATGCAGATTTAAAAATTTGAATGTGTGACTCCTCCAAAACAAGTTAAGAGATTATTTGGATTCCTAATATGTTAATAGAATTAATAGGTAAAATTTCGTTAGTTTCTATGGACAATAAGGCTATCAGGAAGAAAAGAAGATAAAGAGATAGCCAGAAAGCGTGTCTTGGAGGCGTGAAATGTAATTAAATTTTGGGTGCCACTCATATACCATCTGCATATTTCTCTCATTCTCTGTCTCTTGAGGTTTGGCACCTGCTATTGAGTACCCAAAATTGGACCGTCTTGCACTTGTATCTATTCTCATCACCTTGCATATTAAAGTATTGAATTTCATTATCTATTTTCCTGGCCATTCATGCAGACTACATAGGTCTCCAAGAAGTTCTCTGCCATTGTTCTCGTCTCTTACTTTCTCCACAATCTTTGCATCATCTGCAAACATATTAGAAAAATGAATTTGCAGATTTTGGGAGGTCATTTATATATGCAAGGAATAATAGTGGCCCTAACACTGAACCATATTGGAACCCCTCTACTAACCTTTCTCCAGTCAGATACTGAATGTCTTACTCTAACCATGTACTCCCTTCCCTTTCAGTAAGTTTTTATTTATTCAGAGACATTTTCGCCTATTCTTGCCTTTACTTGCAGCTTCTTTATAAGTTTCCCATGTGGGATTGTGTTATATGCCTTATGAAAATATAAGAATATGCTATCTGCCCAGCCCTCTTTTATTTGTAAGATCTGGCATCAGTCAGCATAAATACTATTAAAATTGTCGCTGTTGGTCTACCTTCTCTAAATCCATGTTGTCCATTGACAAATAGTTGAAGAATTCCAAGTGAAGAGAGATGTGCTTTCTTAGTAGCTTCTCTATAATTTTGCAAACTATGCTGGTTAAGGAAACAGTCCTATCGTTTAGAGCTGTGTTTCTCCATCCATTTTTAAAGATAGGTACCATGTTCGCTTGTGTACAACATCTTGGAATCTTTACAGATTCCAGCGACTTTTCGAATATGATGCATAGCACACCGATATTGGCTTAGCTCATTTCTTAAGGCCATTTCACACCAGATGCGATGCTATGCAAGCCACACAATGCTGGCCATCCACACCATGTGGCGTTTGCTTGCTTGCATTGTTTTAAACGAGGCCGTTCTCGCCGGAAGCGAAGCTACGCTAGCGATGCCTACGACATTTAGCGCATAGCTACCGAAATCGTCGGCTGAGCGATTTTTTCCCTCCATAGCTTTTCTAATGCCTGCGGACTTGGAACTCGCACCATGTGCTTTCGCTCCCGCCTCCCATCTCTATCAGTATGTCATGTACACTTGTAAAACATAGAACATATTAGATATGATAAAAAGAGTACGTAAAGAGAATTAGTGTCTATAATATTTTACGTGTAAATATTTAATTACTCATTTGTGTATGGCAGTTTCATTCTAAGTAAATGGAACAATTCTTATAATTATCATTATTATTATTATTATTATTATTATTATTATTATTATTATTAGAAAACTCGTATGATGTTGTTTTATGTTATTCACGAATCTATCTAACTTTTGAAATAAAGAAATTATCATTATTATTAGTATTATTATTATTATTATGGATCAACTGAAGAATCTCCCCCAAAGCACCCAACTGAAGAAACCCCCCCCACTGAGGTCATCTAAAGAATCCCCCCCAGAGTGCCAGGCGTAACAATTTCCCCCAATTGAACTCAAAGACAACAACATTATTCAGATTAGATACCTTTATTATTACTGTATGTCTGTTAGGTTAGGTTAGGTCTTTATTTCGTAATTGAAATTCATCCATCCATCCTAATCTAACCCAATCTAACATATCACATCCCTTCAGCCCTCCCTATCTGACATGTCACAACACTCCCCATCTCCAGTTTCTCTCTACTCTACGTTTACTTCATGCCCAGTCCCGAGAAGGTCAACTTAATTCTGTGACTTATCCAGAAGGATTACCTACCTCCCGTTCATTCTTTGTAATTCCTTCCCATAACTCATTTGACCATTTGGTTTTTAAGCGCGCAAAGGTACCTGACCCGACACGACACCGAAACAGGCCCCATGTGTGTGATCAACTGAAGAATCTCCCCCTAACTCAGATCAACTGCAAAATCTCCTCCCTGGGCGGGTCTGGAGGAAATTCTTCAGTTGATCCATATATTATTATTATTATTATTATTATTATTATTATTATTATTATTCGCTACCTTAAGGTAATATCTAGCCGCTCCTTCATACCGATGGATTTCCTGTAATTGGTGTCCTGCTTCTTAATGTCTTGTTCTATGAGTGATAAAGCTTCAGAGAACTGAGCTGGAGACAGTCTTAAATATTGTATGATATTCACCACATTCTAGTCTTTTCATATTTGTTTCATTCACCAAGTTTTTTTTCTTTTACTCGTGGTTAAAGGTAGCATCAATAATTCCTCTTCCTCTTCCTCCTCCTCCTCCTCCAACTCAAGGACCCAAAGACTGCCGTCACCAATCGCTGCAGCAAAGAAACTGTGTATTCGCAGACATGCATAGCTTTCAGTGTGAACACGTGCATGGCAAGTATAGCAATCATGCGTCCGTAGCATAGCGTGGCTCGCATAGCATCACATCCGGTATGGAATGGCCATTAAGTTTGTAAGGGGATGTGTCATTAAGACTCGTAGCATTATGGATATCTAACTCCATCAACACTTTAGATTCATCTGTACCTGAAAAGATGATGTTCTCTAATACCGACCCATGATCTCTTATCTCAATCTGAGGGAGTGAACTATTTTCTACTGTAAAGGCTGACTGAAACTCTTTGATTAATTCAGTGCATAGGCATATATATATATATATATATATATATATATATATATATATATATATATATATATATATATATATATATATATATATATATATATATATATATATTGTAGTCTCCGTGGCAAGATGGTAGCGTCTGCGACTCTGAGGCGGCAGGTCTAGGGTTCGCGCCCCGTCACGGACTGAGGTTAGTAAGGGCATACACTCAGGGTAACGATTACATCTGCCAAAACAAGTCCTTCGTAAGAAGGCAACCGTCCTAGCCCTTAGTAGAAAATGGAGTACGTGACGTAAAACTGAATCCATATATATATATATATATATATATATATATATATATATATATATATATATGTGTGTGTGTGTGTGTGTGTGATTACCTAATTGTGATTACCTAATTGTGTTTACGGGAAAGAGCCCAAAGCTCGTATCTTCCCGTCTCCTCATCGGTTCCATTTTAGACTTAGTGATACTTATCATACCTGTCCTTAAAACTATGGATTGAGATAGCATTAACTACCTCCTCGCTTAGCCAATTCCAATTATCAACTACTCTTACACTGAAAAAGTATTTCCTTACATCCTGCAAAGAAGTTTTCTTACGAAGCTTCAAACTATGACCTCTAGTTCTAGAGCCAGCCATATCAAAATATCGATCCCTATCCACTCTATCATAACCATGAAGGAATTTAAAGACTGTCACCATATCCCCCCTCACTCTTCTAGCTTCCAGTGATGGTAAGTCTAATTCCCTCAGCCTCTCATCATAACTGAGATTGCGTATTTCTGGCACCAGTTTCATGGCATGTCTTTGAACTTTTTCAAGCTTAGCTATGTGCTTTTTCAAGTGCGGATTCCAAAAGGGGGCTGCATATTCGAGTTTTGGCCTCACATAGGTTACATAAATATTTCTGAACATTTCCTTGTCCATGTGCCTGAAGGCTACCCTTACATTTGATAAGAATGCATATGCTGCCCTTACTATGCCATTTATATGTATTTCTGGGGACAAATCTGCCACTATGTTTACTTCTAGATCTCTCTCATTTTCTGTCTCTTGAAGTTGTACTCCAGCCACCGAGTAGTCAAGCTTGGGCCTTCTTGCACTTGTACCCATTCTCATTACCTTACATTTTGAAGTATTGAATTTCATTAGCCACTTCTCTGACCACTCATGCAGATTATTTAGATCCTCCTGAAGTTCTCTACCATTGTTCTCGTTTTTTACTTTCTTCACAATCTTTGCATCATCTGCAAACATATTCATGAATGAATTTACAGACTCTGGTAGGTCATTTACATATACAAGGAACAAAAGTGGCCCTAAAACTGAACCCTGTGGAACTCCACTACTAACTCTTCTCCATTCAGACACTGAGTGTCTTACTCTAACCCTCTGTTCCCTTCCTTCTAAGTAAGTTTTATCCATTCCAAAACATTTCCACCTATTCTAGCCATTGATTGCAGCTTCCTAATGAGTCTCCCATGTGGAACAGTGTCAAACGCTTTCTGGAAGTCTAGGGATATGCAATCTGCCCAGCCCTCTCTTTCCTGTAAGATTTGGCTTACCTCATCATAAAATTCTAATAAGTTTGTTACTGTTGATCTACCTTCTCTGAAGCCATGTTGCCTCACTGACAAAAAGTTGAAGGATTCCAAGTGAAGAGAGATATGTTTCCTTAGTAGTTTCTCCATAACTTTGCAAACTATGCTGGTCAAGGAAACTGGTCTATAGTTCAGAGCCGTATCCCTCCTTCCCTTTTTGAAGATAGGTATCACATTTGCTTGTTTCCAGCATCTTGGAATCTCCCCCGACTCCAGTGACTCCTTAAATATGATACTTAGTGCCACTGATATTGTGTTTGCGCATTTTTTAAGCACATGAGAGGATATGTGCGCACACACACACACACACACACACACACACACACACATATATATATATATATATATATATATATATATATATATATATATATATATATATATATGTGTGTGTGTGTGTGTGTGTGTGTGTGTGTGTGTGTGTGTGTGTGTGTGTGTGTGTGTGTGTGTGTGTGTGTGTGTGTGTGTGTGTGTGTTGAAAATTAATTTATGAGATGTCTTGCAGATATACCACCGTGCAAAACTACAGTATACTAAATTATTATATTACGATGTATCGAGTCGCTATCATATGATACATAGCACCTCGTGTCTCATTGTAAAGACATATCGACAGCATTATCCATCATGACGTGCAGTGTATTTGGGCAGTCTAAATGCGATCCATTAGTGATCTTTGCTATCACGAACAAATGAAATGGGTTGGGGAGGTGGGGGGGATGGGGAAGGAGTTACTCTTATATAAAGCTCAAAATATTAAGAAGAAATGTTCGAGACTCGTTCATGAGAGTTTAAACACGTTATAGTCCTTAAGTAATATAAAATGTAATGAAAATGTAAGTAATTTAAATAAATAACGGATATCTAGATCACAGCATGCAATGCAAAGTATATTTCTTTTAACCCTATGCATTAGGAGAATAGCGAAAAATCCATTTGTTCTAATCGATACATTTGAGACCATGCTCTATATTAGGAATTCCCAACCTTTTTAAACTCGAGGCACCTTTGTGAAGGCAATTGGAATCTTGGGGCACCAATGAAAACAGTTTGAATACTTTTTAACTGAAGGTAGAATATATCAGAGTAATGTTGAAATTCTTCTACTGGAATATGAATACATAAAAACGCATACTGAAATACATACAAAAGTATATATTCTTTTCCTTGAACATAAATAAAAACATAATATATACCTACACATATACATATTCTTTTACTGGATTAAGTATAAAAACAGAATAGAATACATATTATTATAAGCAAAGAACAGCTGTAAGAGCAGCAAACTAGCTCACTAAATAACCAACATGTAAAATAGCTATGAATTTATTTTGATGTTTGGTAATTGACTACTTACTGCCTGGCCAGCTTAGCAGCATTTTATATCTGCTCTTCTATTAAAAGCATTAATCAGCTACTGGCCTGAGAAATAATATTAGTCGCGAAAGGATTAACGCCATCACAAAAGAATGCCGCCAGGTATTTACAAGATCATCACCTTTTTAATTCATTACCGTAGCCCAGAATTAAAAGGGTAATGATATTATCGATCCTTGTCCGAAATGTCCCCAAATCTTCATTCCTCCCAGAGGATGGGGATTAATCTTTTAGTAAGAACATAAGGAAATGACAGAGACTGCAAAATGCCATTTGGTACACACATGACATCTCCACTGCTTTTATCACTGACAGCCAAAGCCACCGACTTAGTAAGTACTAAGCGTCCATGCAGCAGTCATTTTAGTCCTGGGTACTTTATCAATTTCAAATCCTGCAGCACCCTAAGTCCATATTCCGGTACTCCTGGGTGCCTTGGCACCCTGGTTGGGAATCACTGCTCTATATACAAATCAACACACACTCATCAAATTAAATCGGAAACCCTACCAGAAGACAGGTAATAATGAGAATAAATATCTTGCCCGTAACTATAAAAATGTAATCATATAAATATACACATATAGCGTATTTTCGCAAGATTTTTTGAATAAGCTGGTATGAGTTGGTTTGCTTAATTTGGTCTAAACCCGCCCACGAAAGCGCTAGAAGTGACGTCACACTCAAGAGAAACATTCTTTCTCCACTCTTTCCCCATTCTTGTCTAATCAAATGTCAAAGATGGCCCTAGGCTTTATTCAACCCATTTTCCAAAAAAGAAAAAAGAGGCACATTTAGATGCATTAAAATCACAGAAGGAACGCCCACATTTGCCCAACACCATGTTCATCGCCCGACACCACGTTCAAACAAAACCAACCGAGCCCACGGCTCGGTTGGTTTCGTTTGAACGTGGTGTCGGGCGATGAACATGGTGTCGGGCAAAAGTGGAGGTTCCTTCTGCGATTTTTAATGTATTTAAATGTGCCTCTTTTTTCTTTTTGGAAAATGGGTTGAATGAACTTGATTTTAGATTTTAGTGAAGAAGTACATATTGAAGAGAGAGGGTAATACTATCCTGTTGTGAGTCGCAGCATTCATGTCCCACTTCGACAGCTAAACAGTTCTAAATGTGCCTCATTTTGGAATATGTAGGTCTTGGATGGGTTGAAATAAGTTAATTAGGTGTGAGTGAAGAAATACATAATGGAAATAGCCGGCTGAGCGATCTAATTAGAGCGAAATATTAAGCTACTATGAGATGCTGCATCCCTATTCCACTTCGCCATTTCAATTCATGTTTATTGATGACGTGTACTGCTTTCGCGACACATGTCGCAAAGTCAAACTACAGCTCAAATAATTATTTGGGTAGTCTTGCTCGCGAAAATACGCCTATGTACATACGATCAAATCTAATCAACCTTAGCTCATCAAACTCAGACTAGGCTTGTTGCGCTGAAATGTAGCCCACCTGTACTTTAGATGTGTAGCATATCAGTAGCACTATAAAATTACTGTAAACAAACTTAAAAAAAAAAGATATTAAAAAAAAATAAATATATATATATATATATATATATATATATATATATATATATATATATATATATATATATATATATATATATATATATATATATATACTTATTCTATCACAAAGCCACGAAGATATAGCCAATGTATGTTAAAATGACACACATAATTTGTCACGTATAGGACACATTGCTAACATTGCATAAAGATTCTGTAGTTTGTTACCTAGTGCATATGTAATTGTAAATATATATTTTCACAAGCAATTATTCTTCAGTATTCAATAATTATATCTAAAATTATTTTGCTTTTCCTTCTAGATTATAAGTTAATCTAATATCACTTCTCGGTATTGAAATTTTTATTAACTTAAATTTCGATGCAGATATGTTAATAAAAAACAGGAGATTATAAATTATACAGTTTCTATATACACCAGCTCTGGACTTCGCCTAAAACTTATCGGCCAAATAGAAACTGCTGACAAAAAAGAAGAAGAAGAAGAAGAAGAAGAAGAAGAAGAAGAAGAAGAAGAAGAAGAAGAAGAAGAAGAAGAAGAAGAAGAAGAAGAAGAAGAAGAAGAAGAAGAAGAAATAATAATAATAATAATAATAATAATAATAATAATAATAATAATAATAATAATAATAATAATAATAATAATAATAATAAGAAGAAGAAGAAGAAGAAGAAGAAGAAGAAGAAGAAGAAGAAGAAGAAGAAGAAGAAGAAGAAGAAGAAGAAGGAGGAGGAGGAGGAGGAGGAGGAGGAGGAGGAAGAGAAATGAAATGTGTCAGTATTCTCCTTTAACCTGTTATAAATTCTACCATAATTACTTTTTATCTTTTGCAGCGTGAGATGAAAGTCATGAGATTGCGCTTTCGAGGTGTAACAGTATTGGGCATTGCAGCAGCTGTAACGGTGGTTTTCCTTTATCTTCCACCAGTCTATCGTTCAAATCTGTTAGTATTCACCAAGCAAGAGCCTTTAGCAGCCCCCGCAGCAGCTTTCCTACAAGCAGAGGAGACAAAGAGAACAGTAGAATCGCCAGCAAATGGCAGAAATGCCTCGGCTACAACACCGCCAGGAAATCAGTTTAGAGCAGCCAACATCTTACCACCTGCTCCTCCACCTAAAGCCTGGTCTGAAACCTTGGACAAAATCATAAAATCAGCCGAGACTGATGGTGAGCATTCTTTAGCCAATGCTAATGAAAATGATCACTACATTCAAGATTATCCGGATTATACACCACCCAATTTTATCGACGTGAAGAAAACTAATCCCAAGGACGTAGGTCATGTGAATAAAAGACCAGCACGTCTGAAATCTGAAGTTCCTACGTCCGCTCCCATGGCGACATTTTCACCGGAGGCACTGAGAAATAGAGCTATGTCTTTTCATGGTAATTCAGTAAGTAGAATCTACCTTTTCCTTTTTAAAATATCTTTCTTGTTGGAATATATTGTGAGTTTACAAAAACAATGTGATCAGCATATGGATAAACATACTTCCAGAACTGTCATTTCCAGACTATAAAAATTATAATGATTTCGCAGTTTACGCCGCAGGGAATTTGATTTAATTTGTAAAGTATTTAAGTAAAAAAATCAAGCTATTCATATTTTGAAGGGCTGGATATACAAAACTTATAAAAAAAATCCATGTGTTTATGACTTCCCTACAATTTACAATCATGATATATGCTAGGTGTAATGTGAAACTACATTTACCTTTCAAATTAGGTTCTCCATAGCAAATGTCTTTATCTGTTAAAAAAAAAAAAAATCCTTAATGGCGATATATTTCGACAAATTTACCAAGCGACTGCCATCACTAAAGTCGTCTCCTTACCAATGGAATAATAAATACTCTTATTTCTAAAAGAGTGATACGGCATTAGGGCAACACATACAGGCCGGAGAAACGAAAATCCGAGACGCAAGTCTTCACTAACATATATACAAGAAGAAATGGGTTTAAGATTAATATATTATCATAAGAAACGTCTCTTTTGCAGACCTTAAGAGCATTTCTAAACGAACAGGATCGAAGATCTCGTCACATATCCGAAACGTGTCCAAGTATATTTCCGCCTGTAGATGTGGATAGCAAAGCCATTGGACCTCCGCCAGGACTTTCTGGACTTCAAAATTTACTCTTGGACAGGTAAGTACCCTCCTATCTAAATAATAATAATTAATAATAATAATAATAATAATAATAATAATAATAATAATAATAATAATAATAATAATAATAATAATAATAATAATAATAATAGTAATAATAATAGTAATAATAATAATAACAATAATAATAATAATAATAATAATAATAGTAATAATAATAATAATAATAATAATAATAATAATAATAATAATAACAATAATAATAATAATAATAATAATGTTCCGGATTTACGTCACGGACTCCCTTTTCTACCAAGGGCTAGGATGGTTGCCTTCTCGCGAAGGACTTGTTTTGGAAGATGCATAATGATAATAATAATAATAATAATAATAATAATAATAATAATAATAATAATAATAATAATAATAATAATAATAATAATAATAATAATAATAATAAGAAGAAGAAGAAGAAGAAGAAAAAGAAGAAGAAGAATAAACATAAAAATCCCTGAATACTTTGAAAATAAGATTTTTTTTTTGGGGGGGGGAGTTCTTGTGGTAATTTAAGTAAAGTTCCTAAAGATTATTTGATGTTTTTATTGCATGTCTATTGTTTTTCAATAAACCATAGCCTGCTTTCGTTACACGATATATATATATATATATATATATATATATATATATATATATATATATATATATATATATATATATAT
>JAXCGZ010007642.1:60000-77500 GCA_037179515.1 Halocaridina rubra
GTGGAGATTTGTAGCTCGCGGATTGGTCGGTACAGCGACTGCTTCTTCCCACCTACCTCCAGACTCTGGAACTCTCTTCCTCCTTCTGTCTTTCCTAATTCTTATGATCTTTCATCCTTCAAAAAGCAGATCTATCGTCATCTCAGAGCCTAGTCCTCCATATCTCTGGGTCCTCTGTACTTTGACTTTTTTTTTATGTCTGCCGTTTTCCTTTGTGTGACATTACCTCATCTCTGCCTTGTCCTTAACCTTTTTCGTTTCCTTCGTCTTGGTATTTTCTCGTGCCCGGGTCTTTATTGATGAGGGCAGTTTCTGCCTGTCCCGGTGTCACTCATATATATATATATATATATATATATATATATATATATATATATATTATATATATATATATATATATATATATATAACCTAGCAATATTTGGGGTTAGTTAATGTTCTAAAGGAAGATAATCTTTACCTGATCCGAATTCCTCTTCGGAGAGTCATTCATATTCTCTGTTCAGATGCTGTAAACAGAGAAATAGGCTAACTTATCTCTTCAGTTATTAGATTCTATAAAGATGGGCTGTACGAGATTAACTTATATTTATCTGCTATAACTGTAACTACTTCAAAATAAAAACATGTATTTTTGGAAACTGGGCTTCATGACACTACGAACAAATTTTAGACCAAGGCCACTTTCACACCAAAGCGGTACGTCGCACGTGGCACACCAGTTGAAAAAGAACATCCGGAAATATATGAAACCTTTCACACTGAACTGGCACATGGCACATAAAGCGTGTCACGCCACTTCTGTGTGAAAGGTTTCATATATTTCCGGGGTATTCGTTTTCAACTGGCGTGCTACATGGTATGCCACGTGCGACGTGCCACTTTGGTGTGAAAGCGGCCTTAGAGATAAAACAAAAGGTTTTACCCATACAATGGTAAAATATTCTACCAACTGCAATACCGCAATAGCAGTAACAAAATAAAGTTAATTTAATGATATATACAATATATATAATAATATTTACACTTAATACAGATGAATAAGTATTCATACCAAGTCTGTGTGTATATATATATATATATATATATATATATATATATATATATATAATATATATATATATATATATATAATATATATATATATATATATATATATATATATATATATATATATATATATATATATATATATATATATATATATATATATATATATATATATATATATATATATATATATATATATATATACACTCTTTATATACGGACACACACACAAACTACATTAAAAATAAATAAATAAACTGTCATGCATATAAACACTTGTATATATACCTAGAAATAAACTTTCTTGGAATATACTCAAGGCAGTAACTTCATTATTTCTAATATGACACAATGCTGAAAAGCACATAATTTTCCTAGTGTTTTCCCCACGTGCAGCTCAGCATGTTACAAGAACAAGTCCGCGCCAAAGTGAAGGCGGGTGTACCTGTCAAGCTGCCTGGGAATCCTTTCGCCAAACCTTTGGGACCAACGTTTCCAGAATTTGTTGCTTACATTCTGCATGCTAAACATGATGACGAACACTGGCGGACATATTACGACCACTGCTCACCGTGCCACATGGACTATCACGTTATATTAAGGTAAACACTGGCAGAGATTTTGTCTCTTTTTCAATATTGTTGTCAAAAATGTAAATCTTCTTCTTGCAAATTTACATTTACTCTGGGACATATTTAGTACTCAACGGATTATTCCATATATATCATCTTAACGTAACCGTTAGCAGAAAGATTTTATATTTTACAATATATATTTATTTAACTTTCCTAGAATAACACTAAAGTATATATATTTGACAAATATAATATTGTTAAAGCGATATTGTTTTGGGATCTGCCTTTATAATGGACATCATGAGTAACGCAAAATTACGTTATTTTGAAATTCCGCAGATTCGAAAATATGTTCGAAGAAGGAAAAGTGTTTATAGAGTACCTCAATCGTACAGCCAAGGTCAACATGAGATGGGAAAACCCCACTGAAGGAGGAACTACAACTAATGATGTCATATGTTCGTACTATAATCAACTATCCACAGAGTACATCAAAGAACTCTATCTAAAATATGAAAAAGATTTTAAATTGTTTGAATATAAACCGGATAAATACTATAAGTGTGCAAGTGATTATAAGATGTTGAGCAAAAATACAACTCAGACTTAGTATGAAAGCGATGGCTATTTTGTCATCCTGTAGAATTTAGTGCGTCGAGGCGTAGATACTTTTTTCAGGAATGAATGTCTCTTATCTGTGATATACCATTTTGGTCAAGGATATTTTTATTTATACTTAGCCATAGTATTTGTGTATTAACAACTCTAGGCCAATGATCTTCCTAATGTTGCCCACCAGCCCAGTAATTTTCAGCGTATAAGAATATTAATATTTTGGAAGTAATAACTCCTCTAAGCAAAGTAGAAAGACACTTTCACTTACCGTTACGTATGGAAAATTCATTCATTCAAAGTTCCGTCCGACACCAACCGGGTTGGATAACACGTGTGGGTAAGTGCTTTTATTGCATAAAGAAGACACCGAGGCAGCCCTCTGCTGCCTAGTGATTTTTGACAGAAGTGTTCCTATTCATAGCCTTTGCCTGACTGTGCACAAAAAGCTGCAAGACATCTGGCAGTTTGAGATCAGAATTAACACTAGACAACCTTCCCTCATGGCTACGGACAGGTGTCTTACACAGCAGGTTGGACCAAGAAAACTTAATCACAGCCCCGGACACCCCGTTTCTGAATAGGGCTATATCTACTACGCAGTCGATGTGCCTCACAGCAGGTACAAGCTACTACCTTCAGCAAGAATAATGCTGGCGGTCCATGTTTCTCACGAGCAGCAGTTGAACTGTATATAAATACCGGATTGTCTGTACTCAGCCAAGTTAGTGCTGTTTACCCGCGTGGTACTTTATATAAAGTGAAAAATCTTAATCATCCGTGATGACTTTGGGTAATGAGCACATATGTATTGCAAAAATCTGTCATACTCTTGTGAGCGTGTGTGTGTGTGTATACTGTATATATATATATATATATATATATATATATATATATATATATATATATATATATATATATATATATATATATATATATATATATATATATATATATATATATATATATATATATATATATATATATATACATACATACATATATATATATATATATATATATATATATATATATATATATATATATATATATATATATATATATATATATATATATATATATATATATATATATATATATATATATATATATATATATATATATATATATATATATATATATATATATATATATATATATATATATATATATATATATATATATATATATATATATATATATATATATATATATATATATATATATATATATATATATATATATATATATATATATATATATATATATATATATATATATATATATATATATATACATATATATACACACATATATAAATATATATATATATATATATATATATATATATATATATATATATATATATATATATATATATATATATATATATATATATAATTTGTGACTTATTTTACCTTGTACTTTTGTGTATCATATCATTATATTGAACTATCATGTAACATATTTTTTACACCAAACAAAATTTTCCCTACGAATGAAAAAGGAATTTACTTCTTGGGCAAATGTGCCAATATCAATTGCGGCTTTAAATAATTTTCTATGGCATTATTTAATAATTACTAGTGTGTATGTAAAAGCTTTCCCCAGGCTTGATGAATGAGCCTGTGGCAACTCTTTATATTAATTATTTTTGTATGAATTGCAACAGATTGTATTAAGAATATATGTGTATGTGCTCTGTAAGATATATATATATATATATATATATATATATATATATATATATATATATATATATATATATATATATATATATATATATATATATATATATATATATATATATATATTAAGTATTTATTTTACTGTTAAATTGCTTGTAGATTTATGAGGTCTCTCCATCTCTCAATAATATTTTTATTATTTGTACATAAGAGTAATAAAAAATTTTGGGTCAATGTATTTTGAAATAGCATCGTTATTCCCCCTGCCCTATATTTCTGATTTTATTTTTTTTAATTTTATTAATACTTTATCCACCTTGATAATTGTGTGAGATGGCGTACTATTGTGGATCATTATGGAGAATCGCTCATCATTGCCATCAAAGTCCTTTTTGTTCTTTGGGAAGATAACTGAGCAAATGGTATACGTATACTCAAGTAACCAAAATACTGGAGAAAAGCTCCTCACTCTGCAAAATTGTAGGTCTCGCGTGAATCACATTCAGTCCAAATATGAAATTAATGGCATATTTAACTTAAAAATGTCCAAATAGATGTTTGAATTCATCAATGGAAAGGTGCCTTCATGATTTACAATAAGGTTTCGGTTAACCAAAAGAAAAGCCCTTCTATCTATTCTTTTATGAAAAAAAAAGAAAAAAGAAAATAATTCAATTCTTACTTTCATGTAAAAAAAAAAACCATCTTCATTGTGGTGCTTTGAAGGTAAGAGAAGAAATCAGTTTTGTGTGTTCAATTTCACTTATATATTTATCCTGACATGTGCCACATTATTCTCACACTGACAGAGTGATGAGTATTCTATTAATATCTGTTATTAGGTTATTATTATATCACAAATAAATCACATTTTTAGAAGTTGCTTTGGTAGCGGGAAAGTATTATATTTTCTTGACTAATAAAAATAATAATAATAATAATAATAAAAATAATAATAATAATAATAATAATAATAATAATAATAATAATAACAGTAACAGATATAATAATAATAATGATAATAATAATAATAATAATAATATAATAATAATAATAATAATAATAATAACAATAATAACAATAATAATAATAATAATGATGATAATAACAATATCAATGGCCTACAACGAAACAAACATTTCTTCTGCTAATATGCAGTTATTATATATTAATTGCAGAATATCTTAATTAGATTTCCCAGTCGATTCTTTATGATTATTGTCTGAGTGTTATGGATTATAGTGTAACAAAGTGAATATTATATATATATATATATATATATATATATATATATATATATATATATATATATATATATATATATATATATATATATATATATATATATATATATATATATATATATATATTATATATATATATATATATATATATATATATTATATATATATATATATATATATCACCATATGCTTGACATAGAGCTTTAGCCTAGGAGCCAGTATATTTTTGTGCATATTCCACGCTGTCTGTTATATACACAGCTGTTCTTTACAGATCTAGGTGTTAACGATCCTTTAAAAATAGCTACGTTTTGAGAGATGTCTAAAGACAGTACTTTAAGTGCCTCTTGATTTTGAATAGCCTCTTCTCCCTGACTCTTCTTTAATAAGGCGATCTTAATTTACATTTCATTAATTTCATCAGCGATGTTGACAGCATTTGACGGTGTCCTGGTCGTGGATTCCGAAGACTCGGCATTGACAAGAGCAATTCTCTTGTTTCCATCACGGTCTGGGTGAGTCTCCAAGACTGTGCCTCGCTCGCTCTTCTTATACTACGAATGTAATAGAAAATAATTAATGCTGTCATCCAGTAGTGTTCATCCCAATATATTTATGAGACATGAATAGCCATCCTCTTTACTTTAAAAGTGATGCTTTTATGCCTTCTTAAATTGACGAATATTCAAATACCAAACAATGAGAGGACAGATTTTACGTGAGAAAAATGAAGAAAATATAACACTGATCAGAAGCACAGAGAAGTGATTAATATGGTATTGAGTTGTATTTTACAGGACTGGAGTAGATATCGATTTTTCATTACCTTGTACTTGGTCATGGGATCGACTTCTTCCTCGATCAGACCGATTTCAAGGGCAAACCATCTAGCCTTTGCCATAAGTTGTTCCTGCATTAGGTTGATAGACATAGAGAGCAACGACATTCCTGTAAATTATTAGTAAAAGATTATATTTACTCTAGCTCTATGATAATATATAGGCAGATTTTTTTAATATCTCTTTCAATTTGCTTTCTCTCTCTCTGAATACACACACACACACAGAGGCACTCGAAGCTAGATGAGTGAGGGGGGATATGGTGACAGTCTTTAAATTCCTTCATGGTTATGATAGAGTGGATAGGGATCGATATTTTGATATGGCTGGCTCTAGAACTAGAGGTCATAGTTTGAAGCTTCGCAAGAAAACTTCTTCGCAGGATGTAAGGAAATACTTTTTCAGTGTAAGAGTAGTTGATAATTGGAATTCGCTAAGCGAGGAGGTAGTTAATGCTATCTCAATCCATAGTTTTAAGGACAGGTATGATAAGTATCACTAAGTATAAAATGGAACCAATCAGGAGACGGGAGGATACGAGCTTTGGGCTCTTTCCCGTAAACACAATTAGGTAATCACAATTAGGTAATCACATACAAACACACACACACACACACACACACACACACACACACACACACACACACACACATAATTGGAATTCGCTAAGCGAGGAGGTAGTTAATGCTATCTCAATCCATAGTTTTAAGGACAGGTATGATAAGTATTACTAAGTCTAAAATGGAACCGATCAGGAGACGGCAAGATACGAGCTTTGGGCTCTTTCCCGTAAACAAAATTAGGTAAAATTAGGTAAAAAAATTAGGTAATCACACACACACACACACACACACACACACACACACACACACACACATACACACACACACACACACACAGCTGATCACTAAGTATAAAATGGAACCAATCAGGAGACGGGAAGATACGAGCTTTGGGCTCTTTCCCGTAAACACAATTAGGTAATCACAATTAGCTAATCACACACACACGCAAACACACACACACAGCGGCACTAAGTATCATATTTAAAAAATCGCTGGAGTCAGGGGGGATTCCAAGATGCTGGAAACAAACGAGCGTGATACCTATCTTCAAAAAGGGAAGGAGGGATATGGCTCTAAACTATAGACCTGTTTCCTTGACCAGCATAGCTTGCAAAGTTATGGAGAAACTACTAAGGAATCCTTTAACTTTTTGTCAGTGAGACAACATGGCTTCAGAGAAGGTAGGTCAACAGCAACAAGCTTATTAGAATTTTATGATGTGGTAAGCCGAATCTTACAGGAAAGAGAGGGCTGGGCAGATTGCACATTCCTAGACTTCCAGAAAGCATCTGACACGGTCCCACATGGGAGACTTATTAATAAGTTACAAGCAATGGCGAGAATAGTTGAAAATGTTTTGGGAAAAAAAAAACTTTTTTAGAAGGAAGGGATTAATGGGCTAGAGTAACACACTCAGTGTCAGAATGGAGATATATTAGTAGTGGAGTTTCACAGGGTTCAGTTATAGGGCCACTTTTGTTCCTTGTATATGTAAATGACCTACCAGAGTCTGTAAATTCATTCATGAATATGTTTGCAGATGATGCAAAGATTGTGAAGAAAGTAAGAAACGAGAACAATGGTAGAGAACTTCAGGAAGACCTAAATAGTCTGCAAGAGTGGTCAGCAAAGTGGCTAATGAAATTCAATACAACAAAATGTAAGGTAATGAGAATGAGTATAAGTGCAAGAAGGTCCAAGCTTGACTACTCAATGGCAGGAGCAGACCTTCTAGAGACAGAGAATGAGAGATATCTAGGAGTAAACATACTGGCCGATTTGTCTCTAGAAATTCATATAAATGGCATATTAAGGGCAACATATATGCTTTCTTAGCTAATGTAAAGGTAGCCATCTGGCACATGGACAAGGAAATGTTCAGAACTATATATATGTAACCTATGTGAGGTCAAAGCTTGAATATGCAGCTCCCTTTTGGAATCCAAACTTGATAAAGCACGTAGTTAAGCTGGAAAAAGTTCACACTCATGCCACGAAAATGATGCCAGAAATACGCAATCTCAGTTATGTTGAAAGGTTGAGGTAATTTGACTTACAATCACTCGAAGCTAGAAGAATAAGGGGGGATATGGTGATGGTTTTTAAATTCCTTCATGGCTATGACAGAGTGGATAAGGATCGATTATTGATATGGTTGACACTAGAACTAGAGGTTATAGTTTGAAGATTTGTAAGAAAACTTCTTTGCAGGATGTAAGGAAGTACTTTTTTAGTGTAAGAGTAGTTGATGATTGGAATTCGCTAAGCAA
Organism: Halocaridina rubra; assembly: GCA_037179515.1. Lineage (NCBI taxonomy): Eukaryota > Metazoa > Arthropoda > Malacostraca > Decapoda > Atyidae > Halocaridina > Halocaridina rubra. Next base: position 68,344 of record JAXCGZ010007642.1, read on the forward strand.
GTATGTAGTTAATGCTAACTCAATCCATAGTTTTAAAGACAAGTATGATAAGTATCACTAAGTACTAAATGGAACCGACCAGGAGACGGGATGTTACGAGCTTTGGGCTCTTTCCCGTAAGCACAATTAGGTAATTACAATTAGGTGACTACAAGGCGAGCATGGGTGGAAGTGTCTTGGAATAGATAAAGACTTACTTAGAAGGAAGGGAACAGAAGGTTAGAATAGGACACTCAGTGTCTGAATGGAGAAGAGTTAGTAGTGGAATTCCACAGAGTTCAGTTTTAGGGTCACTTTTGTTCCTTGTATATGTAAATGACCTACCAGATTCAGTAAATTCGTTCATGAATATATTTTCAGATGATACAAAGACTGTGAAGAAAATAAGAGACTAGAACAATGGCAGGAAGACCTAATAGTCTGCATGAGTGATCAGAAAAGTGGCTAATGAAATTCACTACTTCAAAATGTAAGGTAATGAGAATGAGTACAAATGCAAGAAGGTTTAAGTTTGGATACATAATAGCAGGAGCAGAACTTCAAGAAAGGGAGGATGAGAGAGATCCAGGAGTAAACATATTGGTAGATTTGTCTCCGAAAATGAACATAAATGGCATAGTAAAGGCAGCATATTCTTTCTTAGCAAATGTAAGGATAGCCTAGAGACTCCTGGACAAGGAAATGATCAGAAATATTTATGAATCTTATGTGAGGCAAAAGCTTGAAAATGCAACCGTCTAATGGAATCCGCACTTGAATAATCACATAGATAAGCTGGAAATTTTCAAAGACATGTCAAGAAACTGGTGCCCGAAATGTGCAAACTTAGTTATGTGAAGAGGCTGAGGGAATTAGATTTACCATCACTGGAAGCTAAAAGAATGAGGGGGATATGGTGACAGTTTTTACATTCCTTCATGGTTATGACAGAGTGGATAGGGATAGATATTCTGATATGGCTGGCTCTAGAACTAGAGGTCATAGTTTGAAGTTTCGTAAGAAAACGTCTTTGCAGGCTGTGAGGAAGCACTTCTTTTAGTGTAAGCGTAGTTGATGATGGAATTCGCTGAGCGATGAGGTAGCTATTGCTAACTCATTTCATAGTTTTAAGGACAAATATAATTGGCAACACTGAATAAAAAAATGGAACCGACCAGTAGAAGGGAAGTTATGAGCATGGGGCTCTTCCTCGTAAGCACAATTATGTAATTACAATTAGGTAATTACACACCAACATGCACCGAAAGCAACGAGACCCAGTAGTAGGGACCCAACACTGCTTTTTTTTATGATTGTGACACCAGGACGGGCCAAAAAAATATATATATATATAAAGTAAAACAGCCCTCATCGGGCCTGGGCACGAAGAATACATAAAGTAAACAGAAACAGAGATGGAGAGTGCAACGACTTGTCAGATGTGAAGGGATACCAAAAGATGTGTGATGAATATCCAAGAATATTCAGTGTAGCTGTAGGCATAGAAAAAGAACTGTAACTGAAGGAAGACTTAACATCGAACTGTCCTGGACAGACCTATTTAAGTTCAAAAATCCTTCAGCTGTAGTATCGCAACGGGCGGATGGTGCCATGAGCCAACCTACTACATTGTCTGACTTCCAGATGACTGGCAGTTGACCCTTTCAGATGCCCTTGGGTTTTCTGCCAAATAAACCAACAAGGGCTTCAGCTTAAAGTCTTCAGCAGCATTAGCCCCCAAAAGCCAAGTCAGTCTCTCCTTCCTGACTTTATGGCCTGGTGCTGTCTTCTCCTCCTTGGCAATGTATGTGCGACTAGGTATACGCTTTCAGAATAAGCCAGTCTCATCCACATTAAATACCTGTTAATCTAGTATCCACAGATAATGTGTTCGATATTGAAAAAATTGAGTATGAACTACCATTTGGATAAAGTGACCACTATGTGTTGTTGATGGAGTATATCATCGAAGATGATCTGCCTGAAAGTAGAGGCATTGAGAAGGACATGAGAAGGAACTATCCGAAAGGAGGTTACATCTAAATAAATTAGCTTTTTGCATTTATTGACTGGAGAACCTTATTTAATAGCAAATCTGTACAAAATATGTACAAAATCTTTTGTAAAGGATATGGAATGATAGTCACTTGTTGCATACCTTCCACCAAAATAGGAGTTATTCATGCCAGAGAGAAATGGTCTAATAATGAGTGTAAGGAGTGGAGAGACAAATGCTGGAAAAATATAGGAAAAAAGAAAGCATAAATGCCTGGCAGACTTAAAAAAGAGCAAGAAATGATTACCTAAGTAAGAAAATAAATAAAAGAAACAGAAATTATGAAAAATCTATCACCAGGAACGCAAAAAAAAAAAAAAAAAAAAAACAAGCTTTTCCACAGCTTTTTTAGAGGAAGTTGAAGGTCAAAGAATAGGTTATAAAGTTAAAGAGAGCTGATGGAAGCAACGCTGAGACAGATGAAGAGATCTGCGAAGAACTGAACAAGGAGTTTCAGTCAGTATTTACAGCAAAAATATCACATACCTCTGAAATTGCAGAAATAAGAGGTCTTGGTCCGATATTAGAGAACATCGTCTTTTCTGTCACAAAGGTATGCAAAGCGTTGATGGAGTTAGTTATCCATAATTCTACAGGTCTTGATGAAATATCCCCGAATCCAGGTAAATTTCTCGAAACCAATTGCTCGTAAGCTAATTGGTCGAAGTCAATTGTTTGAAAAATTATTTTTCGAACATTCAGTTGATCGAAAGACAGATTGCTCGAAAAGCAGTCCTTCAAAAAAGAATACCCAAGATGAACAAGGTTCATTACATAAAAACAGCTAATTTTTTAAGGTATAAAATATCCTAACCTAACCTTACCTAACTTAGCCTAACCCAACCCAACCTTACCTAACCAAACCATACCTAACCTAACTCAACCTTACCTTACCTAACCTAATATTGGCTTTTGAGCCATCTGTCTCTCAGGTAGTTTAAAGAGTGAATATCGGCTTTCGAGCAATCTATCTTTTGAGCAATTGAAAATTCGAGAAATAATTTTTCGAGCAATTGACTTCGAGCATAGCTTTCGAGCAATTGAGTTCGCGAAATTTATCGGATACCAATATCCTCATATGTACATTAGAAATGTGCTAAACCAATATCGGTGGCGCTATGCTTCATATTTGAAAAGTTGGTGGAATCAGGGGAGATTCCTAGATGCTGGAAACAAGATGACATTTTTTTGATTTTTTTTTTTTAATGAATTTGACACGGGGACAGGCAAAAGAAAAACTGCCCACATCAGTATAGGCACGGGCACGAGAAAGCTTTAAAATTAAGGAAAAGAAAAAGGTTATGAATAAGGCAGATATGAGGTAATGATACACAAAGGAAAAGGACAGACTAAATGAATAGTCAAAGTACTGAGGACTTAGAGAATGGAGGATTAGGCCCTAAGATGACGATAGATCTGCTATGTGAAGGAAAATAGGCTATAAGAATTAGGAAAAACAGGAGGAAGAGAGTTCCAGAGTCTTGAGGTATATTGGAAGAAGCAGTCACTGCACCGAGCAATCTGCGAGCTACAAATCTCCACACAGTACCTGTGAGACAAGGCCGCTTGGCGAGTGTTGCTCAGCCTCAGCAGTGGGGGAGGGATGCAACTCACCAACTCATCAGAGCAGCGATGGAATTAGTAGTGATAGAAAAGAGAAATGGATGATACCTTACATTGAAGAGAAAGAAAATCCAGATTAAAAGTAAGAGAAGGGTTATTAATGAGACTGACTTCTTAGATTCAACCCTATCAAGGAGATAAATATAAGAAGAAGCACCCCAGATGTGTGAGCAGTTTTTTAAGCAGGAACGAATAAGACCTTCATAGATTTTAAGTAACTGCAAAGAGTCACCCTTCTTTGGAAGTAGAGATACAGCTCTGAACAGTAGGCCTATTTCCTTGACCAGCATAGCTTGCACATTTAGATATTTGGATTATGTGATTCCTCCAATACAAGTTAGAGGCTATAAGGATTCCTAATATGTTGATGGACTTAAGAGGGAGATATGGAGGATTAGGCCCTAAGATGATAATAGATCCGCTATTTGAAGGAAGATAGGTTATAAGAATTAGGAAACACAGAAGGAGGAAGAGAGTTCTAAAGTCTGGAGGTATATTGGAAGAAGCAGTCGCTGCACTGAGCAATCTGCGAACTACAAATCTCCACACAGTACCTGTGAGACAAGGCCACTTGGCGAGTGTTATGCGGCTTCAGCAGTGGGGGAGGGATGCAACTCGCCAACTCATCAGAGCAGTGATGGAAGTAGTAGCGATAGAAAAGAGAAAGGAATGAAACCTAACATTGAAGAAAAAGAAACTCCAGATTAAAATTAAGAGAAGGGTCATTAATGAGACTGACTTCTTAGATTCAACCCTATCAAGGATATAAATATAAGAAGAAGCACCGCAGGTGAGTGAGCAGTTTTCTAAGCAGGGATGAATAATACCTTCATAGATTTTAAGTAACTGTAAAGAGTTAAAGTAATAATGAAATGAAACAGTATCCCCAATTTTTAGGATGCAGATTTAGAAATTTGGATTATGTGGTTCCTCCAAGACAAGTTAGAGGCTATATTGATTCCTAATATGTTGATAGAATAAAGAGGGTAAATTTCCTTAGTTTTGAAGACAATAGGGCTTTTTAGGAAGAGTAGAAGATAAAGAGGTAGCCAGGAACAGTGCCTTGGAGGTACTAAATTTAATGAAATTTTTGGTGCCCCACTCAAGTACCCTCTGCAAATCGCAGTTGTGAGTAAAAGAAAGAGTGCTACAAGACTGATCACAAGTAGCAGATAAAGGTTGTGAAGAAATGGTAGAGGAAAAGTGAGAGGTAGAATCGTTGGCAAAGGCGTGAAGAAGAGAGGAAGATGGGGACTGTAGAATATCACGGATGAAGAAAAGGAACAAATTAGGTGAAAGAATAGAGTCCTGTGGAACACCACTTGATAACAGTGAATGGGTTCGATGTTGAACCGTCAACAATTACAGATATGAAACGGTCAGAAAGAAAACTGGAAATCAACGTACAGAGAGAAGGAGTAAAGCAATAGCCGGGAAGTTTGGCCAACAGAGCATTGTGCCAGAGGTTGTCAAAAGCCTTAGAGATATCGAGGGCAACAACAAGGATTCCCCATAGTTCCTCAGAGAAGATGACCATACATGAGTAAGATAGAACAGGAGGTCACCAGTGGATCTTGCCTTGCGGAAGTCATACTGGTGATCGGAGATAAGTGAGTTACATTCAAAACGTTTCAAAGAGTGATCATTGAGCAAAGTCTCGAAAACTTTAGCGATAGAAGAGGTAAAAACAATAGGTCAGTAATTTGAAGGAATAGAGCAGGTCACCCTTCTTTGGAAGTAGAGATACAGCTCTAAACAGTAGGCCTATTTCCTTGACCAGCATAGCTTGCAAAGTTATGAAGAACCTACTAGAAAAACACATCTCTTTTCACTTGGAATTCTTCATTTTTTATCAGTGAGATAAATTGACTTCATAGAAGGTAGATCAGCAGTAACAAACTTATTAGAATTTTATGATGAGGTAAGTCGGAACTTTTAGGAAAGAGAGGACTGGCTGCATTCAGAAGGCATTTGATTACATCATGTAAGGTAATGAGAATGAACACCAGTGCAAGAAGGTTCAAAGTTTGGGTACTCAATAGCAAATGCAGAACTTCAAGAAACAGAGAACAGAAGAGATCTTGGGATAAGCGTATTGGCAGATTTGTCTTCAGAAATTATGTAAATAGTATATCAAAATATGCATATGCTTTCTTTGCAATTTTAGGAGTGGCCTTCAGACACATGGACAAGGAGGTTTTCATAAATAGTTTTGTAAATAATGTGTTGTTAGTTTTAATATGCACCACCTTTTTGGAATCCACACTTGAAATGCATATCAATAGACCAAAAACAGTTCAAAGACATGCTACAAAATAGGTGAGAGATCCACAATGTCAGTTATAAGGAGAGAACGAGGGAGTTACACTTTTAATCACAAGAAGCTAGCAGAAAGAGGGGAGATATGGTGACGGTTTTTCAATTCCGTCGTGGTTTCGAAAGGGTGAACAGGGAAAACTATTTTGATATAATTGTCTCTAAAATTAGAAATCATGGTTTGAAGCCTTGTAAGAAAATTTATTTGCAGGATGTAAAGTACCTTTAATGTAAGAATAGTTGATGACTGGAATTCGCTTATAGATGAAGTGGTTAATGTTCATTGCATTCATAGTCTTAAGGACAAATATGATAAGTATCATTGAGTATAAAAATGAAACTGTTCAGGTGACAGGGAATTACAAGCATAAGTACAGCTTGATAATAACGATTAGGTAATTTCACACAAAGATAGTTAAGAAAGTAAAAGGTGAGAACAATGGAAGAGAGCTGCATGAAGACATAAATAGTGTGCATGAGTGGTCAAAAAAGTGGTCAATGAAATTCAATGCTTCAAAATGTAAGGTCATAAGAATGGGCATGAATACAAGAATGCCCAAGTTTGGGTATTCAAAAGCAGGCACAGAACTATCAAGAAACAGGGAACAAGAGAGATCTAGGAATAAACGAATTATCAGATTTGTCTCCAAGATGGAGATGTTTTCTTTTAATTTGAAAATTGTTGCTTTCCTCTTTTTCTGTGACCTATATCACTCTAAAACCATTTTGCAAGATGAATTCCTTGTGACATAACCTCTGAAACGATGCTTTCTAATACTAAATTAAGAGGATGATACAAACAGATTAAGAAATAGGATAGCAAACACAGATACATAACTTTGTGTCTTGTTAAAGGCCCAATTTCTTAAACAGTGTAAACCTTGGATACCATATTGTTAGCTAGCTAGACACACACATGAATTTCATAAACGCATCCTAGTTTAACTTCAATAATAATAAAAGCATTTACTTTAGTATCTGTAGCTAAGCTTTTTGGGAAATTAATCATCAACATTCATTCCTCTATTGCTCAGGCTACTTCAGACGGATGATTATAATTACCAAAGAGACAGAAGAGGACGGTGGCCAGCATCTTCAAAGCAGATGCGATACCATCTGTGGCGTCCAAGAATGAGTTTCCTGGTACCATATCTCCAAAGCCAATGGTGACGAGAGTGATGAAAGTGAAGTAAACAGCCGATATGAGATCCCATCCTTCCCACCAGCCAAACAGGCCACCACCAATCATCAGATAAACAGCAATGACGCAGAGGTTTACCACAATAGGAACGTTTACCTGTATGGATGACTTGCTTTGTAAGATGTCACATTCAAGAGAAGATTAAAAGTGAGATGAATACAGTGGGATATGCATTTTATGAGACATTTAAGCATTAACCATCTTACGAAAAATTTTCCTTCTCTTTATTAATATTATTATTATTATTATTATTATTATTATTATTATTATTATTATTATTATTATTATTATTATTATTATTATTATTATTACATTGTTCCACATCAGACGGAGAATATTGTTCAATTTATTGCTTAAAACCATTTCTTAATATTTGAAGTGCCAATTACACTCCATAGTTATGTGATATATAAAAAGTTATTATTAATTTCCTATTTTTGGCGTTAATATGTAGCTCAGTTTCCCTTTAAAAGTATATCGAAGTTCGAAATTTACATTTAATTCTACTGGTAAACGAAAAACAAAGTCATAAAAGCAGTATGGGAATAAGGTGAAATATTCAACATTATATTTTAATTACTCGCTGTATTTTCCGAATGTTGCATTTCTTATGCTGAAGGCAATAATGATATAACTGTGATTTATGAGGGCAATAATGAAATAACTTTGATTTATACGTATAGGTTCGGTTATTATCTTACACGTTGAGTGGGCATGTAGACCTCAAAACCAATGTCATCATTCCAAAGAGAGCGACTCTCGGGCATTTGATTCTTCTTTTGTTCAGACACGCGGCGACGCCAGCGACACCAGCGGCAACAAACACGACTGCAATGGTAAATCGTTTTAAGACATGAAAAGGAAAATTTGATTTGTATGAAGAGGAATACTATTGGCTAAGCAAGTGTATTATCATTTCAACTTTATAGTTTAAGCTTTACCAATTCCTTCCTGTTCTAAGTTTAAATTTAAACAATGGGTCACTTAGAAAATAGAAATACTGCAATCATTATCAACCAAAATATGGATAATTACTGATACTTGCTGCAATAAACATTTTTGTTAGTGTTTTATTTAGCGAATTAATCAAAAATGTTACGTACTGTAAACTTCATGACGGCATAGAATAGTTTAGTAAAATTAATATTACAGCTGATTCTTACCTGTAAATGTACTGGAAGGAATTGGCCAAAAAATCACCGATGTTGGCTAAGAACACCAGTAACAGAGGGATACCAATGACATTGTAGAGGATGGTAAATAATCGACCCATCTGTGTCTTAGGTGAGATGTGCCCATAACCTGGAAGACAAATTGAACGTTTACTATTTCCAAAGGAGATGATATTGCATTAGTAGAGAACATATATAATGGATTGGATTCGGGTTTACGTCACGAACTCCCTTTTCTACTAAGAGCTAGGACGGTTGCCTTCTTATGAAGGACTTGTTTTGGCAGATGAAATCGTTACCCTGAGTGTATGCCCTTACTAACCTCAGTCCGTGACGGGGCGCGAACCCTCAACCTGCCACCTCAGAGTCGCAGACGCTACCATTTTGCGGACATATGTTTACAAGAAGAGGCAGATACAGAGGGACATATGACGTAAGAAAATTCTGTATAATAACTACCAATTGCAGCAATGCTAGTGACAGTGAAGAGAAGGGATTTGGGAAAAGTCCAGTCGTAGTCCCATGCATCGATGTCCCCATCATACTGCAGAGAGCCATCGGAGCTCTTGGCTACTACAAACTGCATGAAGGCTTCGATGTTCTTGTAGACCTAATAGTGGAAGAGATGAAATTCCATATTTATGGCCTATGGTGCAAATACCCAATTGGTAAGTGAAGTGTGTCTTGGTTTCGAGAAGACACAGCTTTAGCTAAGTACTGTTTCTTGATCCAGCTTTATACAAAAAACAACTCTTCCTACCTCTCCTGTGAGGGATATACTCGTACAATGAAGGGATGCCTAAGCATGTT
>JAXCGZ010007642.1:82500-135000 GCA_037179515.1 Halocaridina rubra
TTCAGCCTGGTAAATCATTGCACCCAGGGCACAAGAAATGAATAAGGAGGCTCTTTATCACAAAGTACAGGGTAATCACTTGTATGCAATGGAAGCGAAGTACCACCCATCACGCAGAAACACATTCAACACTGAGTACCAGAATCATGTGCGTAGGAAGGAGAGGTTAGAGAAGTCTGACAGCATTGACAACCTTTAGGCCCAGAAGATAGCAGCACATCAGAGAGCCTATGAGAGCATGAAGAATTATGTATATTCTTAGGTATGTGCTTGAGTGTAATGAGATCGTCCAGCTGACTTTCCTCCGTAACTTGTATATTCAAAAGCTTGATAAATGTGGTTTTCCCAATCCAGACTACCGCAATGAGAAATTGATAAGCCACTTGCAAGGAGGCAAGACATCTCGCAAGCAATTGCCTTCCCCAAGGTTCCGCTCCTTGGTTGTGTGGAACTATACCTCATCTACAGTTCAAGTATTACATTAGCTGAAGCAACATCATGTGCCTACAAGCTTGGTGCAACACACCAGATACAAGATACAGCCCTCACACTTCGTTCCCTCATTATATAATCATTCAAAGAATAAAAAGAACTGTCTTGGCCCCCTACTGCACATGAGCTGAATGCTTTGAAGATGGAAGAGCTACTCCCCGATAATCTTGCAAAGTCTATGAGCATGGTGCTGACAGGAATACCCAAGGTTGATGGAGAGAAATGTGAAAAGACTCAGAGGCTGGTCTACTCAATCACACAGGATGTATGACGAACTGCAACCAATGGCCAGTGGAAACTCCCAAAACACATCCTCCTCTGTGCCACTCTATCGAAGAAAACAGGTGAATAATCAGCAAACATTATTTTTTTCTTCTTGATTAGCTTTGCACAGGTGTCGGCATTACTCTCGCTCCTAAATCCAATATGCGTCAGAGTGAATATTGTAGATATTTTCTGTTTGTTAATATTCTAGAACTATACTTGACTATATGAGAATGCTAAAAATAATGTACTGATATGGTCATTGCAAAACTTTTTTGTTCAGATACTAAAAATATTGTATATTTAGATTTTTTATAATATAAATCACTCTCTTTGCAGCTCACAACCCTCCTTGCCCGACTCGGTCACTCAGAAACCTACAAATTTAGTCTGGAGCTTGAGACAGCACTAACCAAGGCTCTCAAAGAGACGTCCACCTACCTGACCCCTCAAATCATCACTGGTGAGGGCAGTGCTGTGTTCTATAATGAGTGGAATAACCATAACAAAATCACAACCAATGTCCATGGCTCAAACATTGTGAATAGTGCTGGAGGGATAATGATTCAAGAGGTGAGAGAGGGGCATCAAAGCACTAATGTGAGGACCCTTCCTTTCTATGAAAGGTCATCCAAAATGAGAAGCCTCAAGATTACCCCTCCAGAGACATTGCCAGAGCTAGCATTCAGAAGAATTGGTCCCAAATTTCCCCAGAATGCTAGGTTTACCCCATCTGCTGAAAACCAAAGGATATACGATGCTACACTGTTGGAGTACTACATCTATCTTCTATGCAGACTTTTAAGCAGTGAGGGTAAGCCTGGCTTTGGTGGCTTCATTCTAAGCACAGGGAAAATGCCTCCAAGAAAATCTACAATTGACTATTACACCCCAATTAACCAGCCTATTACAGAAAATGCAGTGGTATATGAGCTGCTCAAGAGGCCAGAGGCAACAACACAGGAGGTTGGGCAGCCAAACACCATCAACACCTTTGAGTTCAGAGTGGTAATGAAGGCATATCCCAGGAGCATTTTGTTTCCCAGAAGAAGGAGTTCATTGATCGCCTCAAGAAGCTTAACCTAAAGACAATGTCACAGCAACAAGAAGGTCAAGCTCACATCTGAACAGGGCAAGGTGAGTTCTGACGCTTCTGATTACCCCCTTCACTATGAAAGGGTCTCTAAGATAAATACTTTCCTGTAACTAGAATTCTCTAAGAGTTAGTGATCTTTTAGGGTATGAGTGTCGTTGAATTATTAGTTAAAACTTTGAGTATATGTGATCTCTTATAGGCATAGAAAAACAATTGTTGGTCAAAATATACCTGCAAATAGATCGTGACAAATTGGTCGACCACTTACTATAAGCTACATTGTAATTTGTTTGAAAAACCGAATCTTCTAATATTAGCATTTTACTAACGTACTTCATCTCATTTTTGCAGCTCTTCGTCTACCAGGAGCAGAGCAATCTCGCCTTCCAGCTGCTTGTTAAGTCACAGATGCTTTATGCTCCTACTGACCTTGAGGAACTCATGCGTTACCCCCTCTCACCTGTTCCTCATGCACTAGGTTCCCCCGACGGTTTCTTTGCAAAGACAAACAAGGCCACAATCCTTCACTATCTGCTCCAGGATGAGGAAAAGGAGGTGACCTACCCCAAGGATGAACTCTTAATTCAGGATGGAAATGCACTCTTCCACATGATGAACAACCTGCCACCAACATTTGGAGAGATTTGCCTACAGCTCTTGGATCAAATACGTTCGAAGCAACACTTTGTCTCTTCTACAGACTGCTACAGGCCAGACTCTTTCAAAGCCCAGGAGAGGCTCAGGCATGGCTTTTTAGGGCAATACATAAGCGATGGTCGTCATACCAGCAAGCCACGTGACTTTAGGGCCTTCCTTGGCAATGAGATGAATAACCTTTGCAAGTTACTTCTCAAGGCTTTGACTAGTGATCAGGCTGCAACATGGCTCAAGAAGTGCAAGAAAGTAGTTCTATGTGTTGAGGGGAAAGCCTATCACCTCACTTCAATGAATGATAAAGTAAGTTAGAAGGAAATGGTGCCACTATAATTACCTATGTTCATTACTAATTTAATGCATTAAGTTGGTAATATAATAATTTATATATGCTCTTCCCTACTTGTTTCAGGTCCATTTCTCTGAGATCCATGAACTATACCCAAACCAGGAGGAGACGGATAGCCGCGTCATATTATATCTTCACCAGGCTGTCAAGTGGGGGTACAAGTCCAGCATGGTGAGGACTCCTGACTAGGACATTTTGATGATACTCCTCTACCATGCCAAGAAGATCAACCTCACCATATATCTCGATCATGGCATTGTTGTGCATCATAAACTGATAAATGTATCTGAACTGGCTGAGTTACTGGGCCCAGATTACTGCAGCACCCTACTGGGGTAATGTATTTTTTTTTTCCGGGGAAGACTGCACAAGTGCATTCAAAGGCCAGGGCAAGGTGAATACGCTGAAGAAACTGCAGAAGAACCCTAAGTATCAAAATGCTTTTAGCAAACTTGGCACATTGTGGTTGGTGCCTGATGAGCTGCAGCAGGAGATGGAGGCATTCACCTGTCTCATGCATGCCGTGCGTGCCAAGATTCTGCAAAAAAATGGTGGGTGCTGATGAAGTCCTGAGTTTGCACTCCAAAGTAGGCCTTGAACGCCTGCCTCCTCTCAAGGTCTGCCTCATCCCTCATGTACAGCGATCTAACTACAGAGTTGCTTGCTACAAGAGAGCAGACCAGCCAATCTTAGAGAGGCTGGAGCCCTATGATCAGGGTATAGGCTGGGGGAAGACGGTGGACGAGGGGGTGTTAGAGCCCATCTGGTCAGTTGGACCTATTCTCCCTCCTTCTCTCATGAATATACTGGCACTGAGAGAGGAGTCACAAAAGGAAAATCTTTATAGAAGCAACAACTCAGAGACTGTGATTGAGGAGGATGGAGCTTATGAGTGTGATGTTGAGGAAGAGATGGAATTCCAAGAGACAGACTTTGACAATATCTTTTCTGATGATTACGATGATGTTACTCGTTAGTAGTATAGGGCAATATGACTTGAGCAAATGTTAGAACATAGATTTGAAATATATTTGTATGTCTTAAGATGATTTTAAAGGACTTACACTTTACATCAAAGTATATAGACAAAAATATTTATAAAAATTCTTATTATTTTCCATTCTTTTTGGGTGAGTTTCTTCCGATATTGAGTCAAGATGTGCTTAAAACTTAAAAATATCTATTTAAATGGATGTTTTGGGTCAAAATTGCTTGGGAAAATGCGTTCATTTGTCCCTGCAAGGTACTTAGTTCAAAAGTTAAGTAAATATCTAATTATGCAACTTTCTAATTATATGTAATAAACGGTAAAAACGAACTCTGTGGAACATTATTTGAACCTGTTACCTGTCAAAATCTTAAAATAGACACTTCAAAGAATTGAATAAAATAGGTGCCAACAAAAAATCCACTAGGTGCACGTGGGCCCCTTCTTCCGACTAGACTAAAAAGATATAGACTGAAGCAGATACACTGTTGCATGCTGGAACTGAATATCATGTCACTCTAAGTTGCAATTCCTGCTATAGTGGCAGAAGAATAAGCACCGTTCTGTTTGTTAGGCAAATATGTCTAATTTTCTTGTAAACTTCAGCATCTCTACCTGGTTATAATTCCGCATAATGAATAAGAGAAATGGGATGTTAACTCAGTAAGAAAGGACGAGTTAAGCCCATGTACAATGTTAACAGTTGCAACTGTTTATATAACAAGATTCAAAGCAATACATTTTTGAAGCAATACCAGCAGAAGAAATCTTTTTTTTCTCTCTCTCTCTCTCTCTCTCTCTCTCTCTCTCTCTCTCTCTCTCTCTCTCTCTCTCTCTCTCCCTCTCTCTCTCTCTCTCTCTCTCTCTCTCTCTCTCTCTCTTCCATTGTTTGGTTGCAAATTTGAGCATGTCAGGTAATTCATATATTTCATATTTTATTGCAATAAGAATGCACCTCAATACACACAATGGATCGGAATTATGTAAAAATAAAAATAAAAATAATTTTCGTAACTCCAGTCGACGTTCTTTGTCACTTTATATGGGGCCCCGGCTTTTAATGACCACTTGTTTGGTTTTGAGTCAAAGGTTTGTGGTCAGATGTCATTTCTGACATTAATCCTTTCCATATTACCAGATATGGGACCGGTACCAAGTTAGACCAGCCTGGTACCCCAGTGCCACGCGTACCAAATATCGAACAACCTTCACACCAGGTTGTGTTTTGGAATAGGAACTGTCGCTAAGCACAAGTGACGTCATGAAAGATGGCGCCTGTATTTGGAATTCTCTCTCTCTCTCTCTCTCTCTCTCTCTCTCTCTCCTCTCTCTCTCTCTCTCTCTCTCTCTCTCTCTCTCTCTCTCTCTCTCTCTCTCTCTCTCTCTCTCTCTCTCGAATTAAAAAAAAAAGTGCTGGAAACACCAGAAATAAAAAGAGCATTGCATATATATAGAGCATAGGCAATGGAATTCACTGCGTTCAAGCGTTTAAATAAGAGGACCATTAAATATAACTCTTACTTAGCGGCATTTTGGCGGTGTTATCGGTTACACCGACTCTTTCAAAAACGCAAAACGCTCGATGTTAACCTGAAATAAATAATTTAAAGCACATATTTGTTATTTATCATATTAATATGCAGTTTATTTACATCGAACTTCATTTATTGTCTATTTATATTTTAATCAGCATATTTATTTATTTCTCTATCTATTTGTTTATTCACTTATTAATTAATTAACTTATTTATTAATGATTTATTTATTCATTTAACTATTTATTCTAAAATAAATTAATTATAATTACTAGCTCAGTACTTTCTCAGTATAGTTATTTATTTTTTTCTGGTTATTTATGTTTAATTAAATACTATTACAGACATGAATACGCCATTAATTGTACGTTAACTTACAAAATATTTTTATTATCTCATTATAACCTTAAGATTAAGATTAAAGTAATATATATATATATATATATATATATATATATATATATATATATATATATATATATATATATATATAGTGAGTGTGTGTGTGTGTGTGTGCGCGTGTGTGTGTGTGTGTGTGTGTGTGTGATTACCTAATTGTGTGTGTGTGTGAGTGTGTGCGTGTGTGTGTGTGTGAGTGTGTGAGTGTGTATATATGTGTGCGTGTGTGTATGGAATATATATATATATATATATATATATATATATATATATATATATATATATATATATATATATATATATATATATATATATATATATATATATATATATATATATATTGATTAAAATATGTAGGAATAATTTTTTAAGAATATAAATTTTGCGTCTGCAGTAATTCCGCATGTAGTATTAGCTTATAGCACTTAATACATACTACTTTATGTATCTTAATTTGCGTGTCATAATTGCAGTTACACGTTATAGATAATCATTTAAACATTCCTCTGGGAATTTCTATATTACGAATAATTGCACTATATAATGACACCTGATCACTGTACAATATTCCTCTATATGCAATATTAAGCTAATTCTATATATTTTTTTCCTTTGACTTTCATTTCACTTCGTCGTAATCTTAGTTAATGAAGTTGCAACTTTCTCCTAACATGAAAATAAAATCAAAATTAGTCCACCCAGTTGGGTTTTGCTATTAACACCGGCATAAACCATAAGTATAAACGGTATAATCTATAGACGATGATATACTTATAACTTAACTGTAACCTCTTAAGAGACAATAAATTTCCCCCGTTCAGACCAGGAGAGCTTATGGCGGCTTAAAATGTACAACTGAAAGTTGATTCCTCGATATGTATACTTTTCTCTATGACAACATTGGACATCCATGGCCATTGCTTATTTACATGTTACGGTGACATTTCTACGTAATTTATTTATTTGCACCGCCGAGATTAGTCTATATAACGTCACGTCCCCAAGAAGGAATGAAATGTATTACCTATAATTCATAATTTTATATTATTTTTAATTTAAACCGCGAGAATAATTCTGACAGAAAAAGACACAAACTGATAACATCGCATTCAGCAGTCATGGAAACACAGGTAAAGTTAACACCTATACACATGAAGGTTGTATACACACGGGAGGTGTGCAAGGCTAGCTACAAATTACCACGCAATAAAGGTAAGATTTGCTCGGTGCGATTATCGCTCAACGATGATCGTTCATGACTCAACGATGATCGTCAAACGATTGTCTAGAGCACTAATTTTTTATTCAGAAATAAAGAATTAGTGCTCTAGACAATTGTTTGACGATCATCGTTGAGTTATGAACGACCATCGTTGAGCGATAATCGCACCCAGCAAATCGTACCTTAGGGATGATTGTAACCTCACCACATAAGAATGAGGCATATGGCTCTTATAGAGTATTTACACATAGGGGTACAGAAGAGAAAGAAAAACCCGTCTCCTTGTCATTCATAGTGAACAAAAATATTTTTCATCATTATTGATCATTTTTGATCTTAACAACAGAGGTAAGTTATACGTAGTTTTATGTTAACATGTTTATTGTAAGAATCGTAAGAAATAATAATAATAATAATAATAATAATAATAAAATAATAAAAAAAAAAAAAAAAAAAAAAATAATAATAATAATAATAATAATAATAATAATAATAATAATAATAATAATAATAATAATAATATATGCGCGGGCGCGCGTGTGTGTGTGGTATACTTGCCTAAGTGTACTTACCTAATTGTGTTTACGGGAAAGAGCCCAAAGCTCGTATCTTCCCGTCTCCTCATCGGTTCCATTTTTTAACTTAGTGATACTTATCATACCTGTCCTTAAAACTATGGACTGAGATAGCCTTAACTACCTCCTCGCTTAGCCAATTCCAGTTATCAACTACTCTTACACTGAAAAAGTATTTCCTTACATCCTGCAAAGAAGTTTTCTTACGAAGCTTCAAACTATTACCTCTAGTTCTAGAGCCTGCCATATCGAAATATCGATCCCTATCCACTCTATCATAACCATGAAGGAATTAAAAAACTGTCACCATATCTCCCCTCACTCTTCTAGCTTCGAGTGATGGTAAGTCTAATTCCCTCAGCCTCTCATCATAACTGAGATTGCGTATTTCTGGCACCAGTTTCGTGGCATGTCTTTGAACTTTTTTAAGCTTAGCTATGTGCTCTTTCAAGTGTGGATTCCAAAGGGGGGCTGCATATTCGAGGTTTTGGCCTCACATAGGTTACATAAATATTTCTGAACATTTCCTTGTCCATGTGCCTGAAGGCTACCCTTACATTTGATAAGAATGCATATGCTGCCCTTACTATGCCATTTATATGTATTTCTAGAGACAAATCTGCCAGTATGTTTACTCCTAGATCTCTCTCATTTTGTGTGCGTGGGTGTGTGTGTAATTACTTAATTGCAATTACTTAATTGTGCATATGCGAAAGAGCTCCATGCTCGTAGCTTCCCGTCTCCTGGTCGGTTCCATTTTGTACTTAGTGATACATATCATGCTTGTCCTTAAAACTATGGATTGACTTAGCATTAACTACCTTCTCACTTAGCAAATTCCAATTTTCAACTACTATTACACTTAAAAAGTGCTTCCTTACATCCTGCAGAGAAGTTTTCTTACGAAGCTTCAGTCTATAACCTCTAGTTCTAATGCCAGCCATATCAATATATCGATCCCTATCCACTTTGTCATAGCCATGAAGGAATTTAAGAACCGTTACCATATCCCCCCTCATTCTTCTACCTTCGAGTGATGGTAAGTCTAATGACCTCAGCCTCTCATCGTAACTGAGATTGCTTATTTCTGGCATCAGTTTCGTGGCATGTCTCTAAAATTTTTCCAGCTTAACTGCGTGCTTTTTCAAGTGCGGATTCCAAAGGGGGGCTGCATATTCAAGCCTTGGCCTCACATAGGTTACATTAAATATTTCTGAACATTTCCTTGTCCATGTGCCTGAGGGTTACCCTTACATTTGCTAAGAAAGCATATTCTGCCCTTACTATGCCATTTATATGTATTTCTAGAGACAAATCTGCCAGTATGTTTACTCCTTGATCTCTCTCACTCTCTGTTTCTTGAAGTTCGGCTCCTGCCATTGATTGCTCAAGCTTGGGCCCTTTTGCACTTGTACCCATTCTCATTACCTTACATTTAGAAGTACTGAATTTCGGTAGCCAATTTTCTGACCACTCATGCAGACTATTTAGGTCTTCCTGAAGTTCTGTACTATTGAATTTACAGTCTCTGGTAGTTCATTTACATATACGAGGAACAAAAGTAGCCCAAAACGGAACCCTGTGGAACTCCACTACTAACTCTTCTGCATTCAGACACTGAATGTCTTACTTTCACCTTCTGTTCCCTTCCTTCTAAGTAAGTTTTTATCTATTCCAAGACATTTCCACCTATTCTCGCCATTGCTTGCTGCTTCTTAATAAGTCTCCCATGTGGGACCATGCCAAATGCTTTCTAAAGTATAGGAATATGCAATCTGCCCAGCCCTCTCTCTCCTGTGTAGGTATATATACATACATACATACATACATACATACATACATACATACATGTATGTATGTATGTATGTATGTATGTATGTATGTATGTATGTATGTATGTATGTATGTATGTATGTATGCAGACAGGCATGTGATTACAATTAGGTAATCACATGCCTGCCTGCATACTTATATACATACATACATACATACATACATACATACATACATACATACATACATACATACATACATACATACATACATACATACATACATACATACATACCAGACAGCAACCGAGATGGACTCCCCATTCCAATGATAGATGTATTTTTATAGTTCAAGAAGCTCAACTGAACGTCCTTACCAACAATCATATTTTTCTGCATCAATAGTTTCATCGTCTGCACACCAATCCATTACTCTTTGGGTGGTAGGGTAATGAAGTGTAAACAGTGTCACTGCATTAACAAAATTTTTGAAATTCTTAAGAAATTAATTGGGGCTCATTGTCACTATGCAATGTTCGAGAGATTCCATGCTTGCAAACTGTGGCTTACAACATTTTACAATTGTTCTTGCATAGGTAATTATTCGTTCAACACACTCCACAAACTTTCTATAGTATTCAACAAATGAAAGGCAATGTCTGCCTTAAATTTCAATTAGGTCTTCATCAAACTCTTACCAAGATAGTTGTGGAACTTCATAGGGAAAGAAGGGTTCCTTGACTTGGTGGCTACTAAAGACATTACATTTTTCACAAGTGCTAAG
Source organism: Halocaridina rubra (assembly GCA_037179515.1). NCBI lineage: Eukaryota > Metazoa > Arthropoda > Malacostraca > Decapoda > Atyidae > Halocaridina > Halocaridina rubra. Next base: position 92,631 of record JAXCGZ010007642.1, read on the forward strand.
CAAATCCTTTACTTCTGCACCCATTCCAGGCAGGTACAGAGGTCCCCATCTAATCTTAATGATTTCTCTAAACCCTGATAATATTTATGCAGATTCCTGAGTACTCGCTTACACAACTGTTTGGGGATAATAATTCTATTACTTTTATGTACCAAACCATTCATATATCTCATTTCATATATAACGTTCACATAGAAACTTAAATCCATGCCAACAATCCAAAATAACTTCTTTTAGTAACTGCAAGCTTGTTTTCGCTTTACTTTATTTTTTTTTTATCTCTGTGTATTACCAAGTCAAGTGAAAAATCTCCATCAGCTATATAGAGGGTCTGTTTTTAATAGATCTTCTGAGGCTTCATTAAAGCACTGGAGATTTAATAAAAATTGTATTATATGTTTAAAGGAGTGTACCAAAACCAAATTTTAATCCTCTACCTTACACTCAACAAACCTAAAATTTGGTTGTAATGTTTACACTTACGTAAATTCATATCTGCCATTTAAATTACAATTATTCAAGGGGAAAATAGATATTACTTTCTAGAAATAAGGAACAAATATTTTTACCACAGCTACAAGAGTATTTTACACATAAAATAATGATGTCGGATTCTCTGAAATAATAACTGCAAATAGTACACAGTATACAATATTAAATAAAATAAAAGGTTCAGGATACGTTCATTGTCCATACACAGTACTTTTGAACCATTTAGGGAGTGTTGTTTGCTATAACACTATAACACTCCTTTGCCAGTACAGGGGTGCACTAAAATTTCATTAACTAAAAATAAAATACACAAACGCAAAACTAATAGTAAATACATTCTGATTGTTGATTGCATTGACCCTGGTGAGAAGACCTGGTAACGGTAGAATGAGGTACAGTATTATTCTTTGAATTATTACTTTCTACAAGAGTGGAGCTATCATTATCTATATTAGAATATGTTGCAGTCTAAAACACAGAATTATTAGAACTAATTCCAGTCTGTTCACTCTCGTCCGAGCCAGACGCTGCTCTCGGCAGCGAGGCTGGTTTCAGCCTGTCTAAAGAGACAGTGGTTAATTCTCCTCAAGTTTGTCTTAAAATTAAATATTTAGCACTACGTTCAACAGCCTCAAGTGGACCATAGTATGGAGCCTCTAACGGGTGATGAACTCAATCTACTCTCATCAAAACATGTGAGCAAATCTCCAGATCCTTAGGGACCTATGGTTTGCTAAAACATGCATGATGGTAACCAGAGGAACATTCTGAAAAATCTACTTCTCGCATACTCCTCACTAATTCTGGTATAATTTCTTTTTGTTGGCTCAAACTGGGCTCTTGGGAAATAATCATGAGTTCTGGACTAACTAGCATACTGATAGTTACCAAGGTAAAGGGGGAGAACTCCAGATTCTGTAGGAATACGTTGCAAACCCAGAAGTGCTATTAGCAAGGAAACAAGTCAATCATCTCTATGAGTCACCAAAGATGTTTTTGAGATACGTTGGGTTCTTTCAGTCATACCAAAAGATTGAGGGTGATATGAAGTAGTTTGTAGTCTGTAAAATCCAATAATGGAGGAAAGCTGCTGAAATAAAGAGAATTCAAATTGTGGACCTCTATCTGTAAAAACATACAATGGCACTCCAAAACGACACACCTAATAATTAATGAAAGCAAATTTTACTGTTACAGCAGACATATCAGGGATTGGTATTACTTCTAACCACCTTGTAGTTCTATCTATACAAATATGTACACACTGCTCTGGTGCTGTAAAAGTTTGTCTATAAATGTTACTTGGAGGAAAAGGGCCAATAATATCTAAGTGGACAAACTCAAATCTCCCAAATGGAGCTGTAAAATTAGTAATAGGCGCACGAGTATGATGCTGTACCTTGGTTCTTTGGCAGGATGTGGTCCAACTTCTAATACCACAATCCCTGTTGGGCCAAAAGTACCTAGCCTTGATAAGGCGTACCTTAACCTTGATCCCAGGATGTGAAATATTATGTAAAAGTTAGAAAACTGATTCACGACAAGATAAGGGGAAAAATGGTCTTGGGTGAGTTGTTGAGGTGTTGTAGTACAAGTCATGATTTTTCAGTCTATCTCTGTAATCGAAAATATCTGCATCAGTGAATTGGATACCAGCTATTCCAGATAAATTATATATATCCTTGGAGACCGCTGAAACAGGTATGGGTCTAGAAAGACAATCAGCTACGACATAGTCTTCACCCTTTATGTGATTACCTAATTGTTATATTGTGTTTACGGGAAAGAGCCCAAAGCTCGTATCTTCCCGTCTCCTGATTGGATCCATTTTATACTTAGTGATACTTATCATGCCTGTCCTTAAAACAATGGATTGAGATAGCATTAACTACCTCCTAGCTTAGCCAGTTCCAATTATCAACTACTCTTACACTGAAAAAGTATTTCCTTACATCCTGCAAAGAAGTTTTCTTACAAAACTTCAAACTATGACGTCTAGTTCTAGAGCCTGCCATATCAAAATATCGATCCCTATCCACTCTATCATGACCATGAAGGAATTTAAAGACTGTCACCATATCCCCCCCCTCAATCTTCTAGCTTCGAATGATGGTAAGTCTAATTCCCTCAGCCTCTCATCATAACTGAGATTACGTATTTCTTGCACCAGTTTCGTGGCATGTCTTTGAACTTTTTCAAGCTTAGCTATGTGCTTTTCCAAGTGTGGATTCTAAAAGGGGGCTGCATATTCGAGTTTTGGCCTCAAATAGGTTACATAAATATTTCTGAACATTTCCTTGTCCATGTGCCTGAAGGCTACCCTTACATTTGATAAGAATGCATATGCTGCCCTTACTATGCCATTTATATGTATTTCTGGAGACAAATCTGCCAGTATGTTTACTCCTAGATCTCATTTTCTGTCTCTTGAAGGTGTACTCCAGCCACCGAGTAGTCAAGCTTGGACCTTCTTGCACTTGTACCCATTCTCATTACCTTACATTTTGAAGTATTGAATTTCATTAGCCACTTTTCTGACCACTCATGCAGACTATTTAGATATTCCTGAAGTTCTCTACCATTGTTCTCGTTTCCTACTTTCTTCACAATCTTTGCATCATCTGCAAACATATTCATGAATGAATTTCCAGACTCTGGTAGGTCATTTACATATACAAGGAACTGATTGTCTTACACTAACCCTCTGTTCCCTTCCTTCTAAGTAAGTTTTTATCAATTCAAAGACATTTCCACCGATTCTAGCCATTGCTTGCAGCTTCCTAATAAGTCTCCCATGTGGAACAGTGTCAAACGCTTTCTGGAAGTCTAAGAATATGCAATCTGTCTAGCCCTCTCTTTCCTGTAAGATTCGGCTTATCTCATCATAAAATTCTAATAAATTTGTTACTGTTGATCTACCTTCTCTGAAGCCATGTTGCCTCACTGACATAAAGTTAAAGGATTCCAAGTGAAGAGAGATGTGTTTCCTTAGTAGCTTCTCCATAACTTTGCAAACTATGCTGGTCAAGGAAACTGGTCTATAGTTCAGAGCCGTATCCTTCCTTTCCTTTTTGAAGATAGGTATCACGTTTGCTTTTTTCCAGCATCTTGGAATCTCCCCTGACTCCAGTGACTTTTTAAATATGATACTTAGTGCCATTGATAGTGAGTTTGCGCATTTTTTAAGTACATGAGGGGATATATCATCAGGGCCTGTAGCTTTATGAACATCTAACTCCATCAGCGCTTTGCATACCTCTGTGGCTGTAAGGTTGATGTTCTCTAAGACAGGCCCTTGAGCTTCTAACTCTGCAATCTGAGGGGGTGGGGTATTTTCTACTGTAAATACTGACTGAAACTCCTTGTTCAATTCTTTGCAGATCTCTTCATCCATCTCAGTGATGCTTTTATCCACTCTCTTAAGCCTTAAAACCTGTTCTTTTACCTTCAGTTTTCCTCTGATAAAGCTGTGGAAAAGCTTGGGATTTTCTTTAGCCTTCCTGGTAATGTCCCTCTCATAGTCTCTCTCTGCCTCTCTTCTTTTACTTAGGTAATCATTTCTTGCTCTTTTGTAGGTTTGCCAGCCATTTATGTTTTTTCTCCTCCTATACCTTTTCCAGCATTTGTCTCTCCACACCTTAGTTCTTTTACACTCATTATTGAACCATTTCTCTCTGGCATGAATTACACCTACTTTGGTGACAGGTATGCAGCAATCTACTATCTTCCCATATTTCTCACAAAAGATGTCATACATTTCTTGCACAGATTTCTTGTAAAATAAGGTTCTCCAGTTAATAACTGCAAAAAGCTCATTCATTTTGATGTAATCTCCTTTCGGATAGTTCCTCCTCATGTTCTCAGTGCCTCTACTCTCAGGCAGAATATCTTCAGTGATGTACTCCATCAACAACACACAGTGGTCACTCTTTCCAATTAGTGGTTCATACTCATTTTTTTCAATATCCAACACATTATCTGTGAATACTAGATCAAGTAGTGATGGCTCATCCCCACCCCTGGCCCTCGTTGGTTCCATTACATGTTGGTGTAGGAAATTCCCTTGTACGCAATCTAGGAATCTTGCCCCGAATGAGTCCTCACCACTGTGTGGGTCAAGATTTATCCAATCTATCTCTTTATGATTAAAATCTCCCATAATCAAAATCCTACATTTTCTCTCCCGTGCCATGTTAACAACTGAGTTTATGACTTCAATAGTACCTATATGACTTTCCTCATAAACTTCTAGCCTATTCTGTTTCCTTGGTGGGTTATATACAACAGTTATTATAATGCTCTCTGACCCAGTATTTATGTGAGCAACAAGAAATTCCTTGAACTCACTTTCTATAGCCAAGTTTATTTCTTCAACTTGAATCCTTTCACTTATGAGCAGTGCTATCCCTCCACCAGTCCTCTCAGATCTTTCAACCCTTAATATTCTGAAGCCCTTAGGAAAAACTGTGATACTATTTATGTCCTCACTCAACTTAGTCTCTGTAATTGCTACTATATCTACCTTACTGTTGTGAATCCTATCTTTTAATTCTACTGCCTTACCAGCTAATCCATCAGCATTTGTGTATAACAATCTTAATGAGGCCCCATCCCCTGATCTTTTGTCATTATCTTCTTTATCTCCCCTTTGTCTGGAAGAACTCTGAAATGAAAATTTTTCTTCTCTTCTTCATTCTTTCCTCATTTAACCTTCTTGCCTCTTGCAACAAGTTTTTTATCTTTCCCATCTCTTCCTTTGTTCTGTATCGTCTAATGAACACTTCTTTGAATTCTTGAAGGTCTTTTAGACTTTTTTTCTCATCAATATTTCTCTACATGTTTCCCCTCTCTAAAAGGTTACTTTTGTTGGTCTCTGCTTTCCTTCCCTCGAATATTTGCCTAGTTAGTGAATGCTTAAAATATCCTCAGGACCACACACTACTCCACGCTTTCTTATCAGCTCTACAATCCAAGCTTTATTTTCTTCAAGTCTCCCCTGCCATGTTGGCTCCTGGGATTCGCTTATGCCTGAGATTACCACTGTCTTCTCTTTATCAAGTGTCTGTTTAATCAGCGGATTTGCCCTTTCCATCACAACGTCTTTCATTTTTTTGATTACTGTCTCTTTATAGTCAACTGTTTGTATGTTTTCCAGTACCACCACCTTTACAGCCTCTTTTACTGCCACATTCCCCTTTAGTGCATCAGCAAAGGAAGTTTTCATGGCATCATGTTCCATATTCAGCTCCTGAAACTCTTTTCTAAATTGTTCAATGTTTTCCTCAATCTGGATATTCCAAGCTGCAATCTCGCCTCTCTCAGATGAGAGCAGTGAACTAACATCTAATTCATTTAGGTTGTCATTCAGCTGTTTGTTGTTATCTTCTTGTTTAGAAATTCTGGTTTCTAGTTGACTCTTTTCCCCTTCCAGCTTCTTTATTCGTTTTTCTACTTCTTTTCTCTCCTGCCCTTGTGCTTTATTTGCTTCCTCCAAAAATCTTATTTCCTCTCTGAGTGTTTCATTGTCTTTCATTTCTCTATCCATATTCCGAATTTTATCATCAAGGCTTATAACCATTGCTTCCCCTCCTCCCGACCCATGGGTGTGCTACGTCAGATACATACTCATTGATAATGACCAATAGTGTTGCTGCATATCTGTCTTTGCTGTATGAGGATTTCTGAAAATGAAGACTAGAGATTTATGATCTGTAATCAATACAGTATTTCGTCCTTCAGTGATGTGCTTAAAATTTAGCACATCCAGAATACAGCAAGTAGTTCTCGGTCAAACGTTGAACAGCATATCTGAGCTGATGATAGTTTTTTTTTTTTTTTCTAGAATTCTAAGATTTCATCTTGAAGTTGATGTATTGGAGCTCCAGCAGTAACTTGGGAACAATCAGTCACAAGCTGAAGTTTAGAATTATTATGACTAGAAAAATGTTCAACTGTGCCAGCATTATTTAGTGACTCACAAACATTTATGAAAGCTTTTTCAGCTTCTGGTTTCCATTCAATTTCTTTAGCGTTGGGTTGTAATCTAATGAGTTCAGTCAAAGAGTAAACAACTTTAGCAAAGTGGGGAACCATTCCCCTATAAGTTAACATTCCAATAAACCTGCGCAAAGAAGAGGAATCCTTAGGCATAGCAAAATTGAAAATATCTGTCTATTTATGAGGAACGGGTTTCATACCTTTTGAATATATAGAATATCCTAACTATTCAATCTCCTCTTTGAAAAACACATTTTTTTTTTCGACAGAGGCTTTGAGATGACTCTTATATAGTAATTGAAAGACATTTTAAATGCTTCTTATGATCCCCCCACTGTCTCTGAAAAGATGTGGATATCATCTAAATAAATCAATTCAAAATCAAGATCTCTGAATAAGCTATCCATCAGGTACTGAAATGTAGCTCGGGCATTTCTAGGGCAGAATGGCATGTACAAATATTCAAATAAGCCAATTAGGGTGATTACTGCTGTCTTTTCAACATCTGATGGAATCAGATGTCCTTAAGCCTTAAGAAGATTAATTTTACTGAAAACCCTTTTTCTTGCACTGTTTCAGTGATACACTACTAGCATGAGGCAATGGGTACTTGTCTTCTTTGGTGACAGTGTCTAGTTGCTTAAAGTCACCACAGATTCTCCATTCACCTGGCTCTTACCTAGAAACTAAATTTGTGGGCGAAGCCCATGGCGATTTTGAAGGTTGCACAATGCCAATATCTAACAACTGCTTAAATGTTTCCTTAGTAGCAGCATATTTATCTGAGGCCATAGGCCGACATTAGGCATATGTATATGAAGAACTTCTAGAATCAATAAAATTATATACATAAGAATTTTAGGAGTTTCAACCCTTGACGGCTAAGCTCTAGGCAATAATAAAAGGAATTCTCGAAACAAATACTGTATGTAGATTGGTAAAAGTTTGATATTATTAATGATGCATATAGAATTATAAGAAATAATATACCCTTTTAGAGAACACTTGGTCAGGCTCAGCTCAATTTCACCAAAGATTGAGATTGGCATACTTGTAACTGTCGAGATAGTGAGGGATGTTGACCTTAACAAAATCTTTGGTACATAGTGAGGTACGTATGCCTCCTGGTTATTATGGCGGCAACGCGGTGGCATCACATTTGTGAGGTCGACGGATCGCACCTTGTCCAGGCAAGAGAGTTTAAGCTGTTTACTGGGGAGGTTCCTCCTGTGGCTGGGCACCACAGTGGGGGATTGGGGCCTGTGCCGGCTGGCGACCGCCCTATGGGTCCTCCATGACCTGTTCCACCGATCCATGTGTGGAGAATCTAAAACAACAGTGAGGTAAGATGACTGATACTGCAGCGCCAGTATCAATAACACAATACATATTAGTGCAACCAGCTTTGGCTACAACCTGTAGAAGAGGCAGAACAGAAGTGGACACTGCAAAACTGTTTTCATCTGTTTGCCTTTATATTTTTCTTGAGTCTGAGGAACATGCACTTTCTTGATGGTGATGATGACCTGGATGATGGGGAGAGCACTTTGGATGATGGTCACATTTGTTAGTGAGAAGATTCAATCGGTCACTGGCATCAAGATTTTCACTATTTAGCATTTAACTCAGACTATGCATGAGCACGGCAAACTTTTAGACATTGATTCTGATGAGAAGGGCGTAATCCTTGGGGATATCGTGGTAAAGATGTCACAGTCTGTCGTGGTGCACTGGAACAGTATTGTACTGCTGGAGGTTGTACAACATTAATGGCATTCCCAAAGAAGACAGTTAATTCGTCTGCAAGCTGATCTATTGCATGTAGTTTAATTTTGCCTTTTGATGCTAAAACTGCCGAGAGACTGCTTGGAACCACATGCAGAAACTTATGCCTCACAAGATCATCGGAAACTCCCAATTTCCTGGCAGTCTGTTGGATCTCCTCTGAATACAGTGAGGGTTTGCCACAAATGACAGTATCACTAATCAGTTCACTGCAAAGTTTAAGATAAGTCTGCTCATAAAGATTGAGCAAATATGATTTCAGTTGGTCGTATTCTTTCTTCTCTATTATAACATTAGGAACACAAGCAATTGTAGGAGAAGGTAATGCAACTAAAACATGAAAGAATTTCGTTGTATTTCTTTTGATACCAGCAAGATTGAACTGGGCTTCTATACTGGTAAACCATCCCATCACAGAGGTTTCCATAAATGTCGGAGTATTCACAGGTACACAGTGAAGACAACTTCTGTCGTTACCTGAAGAATCTGACGGCAACGTCTCTCCATTGGAGGCACTCATTTTTTGCTGGTTAATAAAGCTTAGGATATTAGCTGCTAAATAGGGCTTATTTATTATAAATTCAGCTGTCAGTCAAGTCACTCCGGGAAAGGTCACCACTTGCTGAGGGGCTGTTGTTAAATAGATCTTGTGATGCATCGCTAAAACAAGGGATTACAAAAAATAAAAGTATTATATGCTTAAAAGAGTCCGCCAAAACCAAATTTTACTCCTCTTCCTGATGCTAAACGAGCCATCTAAAATATGGCCGTAATGTTTACACTCACGTAAATTCATATTTGCAATTCACAATACAATTATTCAAGAAAAAAATTACTATGTAGAATTAAAGAACAAATATTTTTACCACATCTACAAAACTATTTTACATAGAAAAAAAATATTGATTCTTGGTTAAGGGCCTTACCCTAATGTTACTTGAAATGATGAATAATTAAAGATACAACGTTCCAGGTATGTAAACAATAAGATTACAAGATCTTGATATGCAAATTTCACCTGACAGCTTGCAAGCATTTAGTAGTGCATGCCCCCCAGGGCCTTTGAATATTCGGGGCTCGTAGTATATGCTACTTTTACTAATAAAGTAATCCGGCACTGCCCTCAGCAACACACAATGGTCACTTACACTGTAGTGGTGTAAGCCAGTGATTTTCAACCTTTTTGTACCCATGGCCCACTTTTGGCATTCCCAAATACTCGTGGCCCACTGCTCTTTCAAGTTGTGTAATGAAGATAAACTCATCATAAAGTATATTCGAAACACTTTATTGGTTCTACTTTTTTTTTAATTTATGAAACTAAGCAGTAGCCTGCATTTACTGTAAATAAATTATGTGCATTGTTATCAAATTACACTTTTTCATATGTGAAATTAAATAGTGATGTTAGTAGCTTCCATAGCCCACCAGTGGGCTATGGCCCACAGGTTGAAAACCAGTTAGTGTAAGCTATGCAATAAATCTAAACGTTGCAATAATCCTTTGAACATGTGCAGGAAGTACGGCATTGAGATAGTAATATATTTGTTCTTATGTTGCATTAAAAGAATATTATTTGCATATTATTACATAGCACACTGTCATTGTAAATATAAATTAGCATCGTAACTCCGCATCCAACTTATCCTAATAAAATAATCATGACCTGAAACAGAACAATCACTGTCTTTCATTTGGCCATAATGAAAAAATATGTTATAGTTATAAATTTAACTTATTAAATTCATAAGATATTAACGAGTTTTATCAAAATTTTATTTTGCAAAAAGATAAATATGACTCAGTGCAATACCACTGTGTTTAAACAGAGGTAATCAAATGCGTTTTAAGCAGTCTCGATAGACTTTAGGTAGAAGGCAATTGATGTATATCCTTACTTGTGTATAATCATAACAAGCGAACGCCAACTTTAATTTCCCATAATAATAGTGACGTTTTGCGTTTGTCTGTCAGTTACAAAGGTCAGGTGAGTTCACTATACCTGCTCAGCTCTTGATGTTGATTAAATTAATGACTATTATTATACTTAAAGTATTTGACGTTTTCCTGGGCTAAAGTCTCACACGCAATGGGTAGTTATTTTCGCGTGTAGCTGTATCGTACATTGCAAGCCAGTTACAGATGGATGGTAACTCTGTTACCTTATGCATCAGAAGTTGTATAAAGTCATTATAAATATTCTGAAGTCACTATTAACCTATAACAAATAAAAGTATTCGATATATTCTGATCCTCAGCTGTGACGAAAATTGCACGATCGCTCAGACACAAGTGGCAGAAAGATCTGGACTAAGTACCTAAAATCTTGCTAGGGAACCTTTTGGGGAGGGGACCATTATAAAAAGGACCATCTGCCACACTGCCTATATAATAATTTAAGCATAATTATAATACTCAAAAACTCCAAGACTTCTGATTATATACAAGCACCAACGAGGATACTACCCTGACCTTCCTGTGGGATTCTCAATTAACACCACAGAATTACACCCATCATTAACCAGTAATCATTATGCCAACTCACTCCATATTAGTCATCAGGAGCAAATCCCGACTTTGGGACAAACCTAATGTCATGGAAGTTTTAATTCAATAATACCACATTTCCCAAAAGCTTTGATGTTTTGCATTATTCACTTTTCTGTTCCCTTCGGTTCTACCTTTGTGCTTCCAGCAGGACACTGCTGCAGAGCTGGATGTCACTACAGCCTTTCTTTTTATGAGTAAGAAAATTACCCGTATCGGTCCCGATCACGAAGAACATAAAGCAAAGAGAAACAGATATGTGGGGTTTTGCAACTTGTCAGATGTGAAGGGCTAATAAGAGATATGTAACAAATATGTTAGAATTTTCTTTGTAGATGTAGACATAGAGGACGATCTGTAACTGAAGATACTTCACAAATCCTTGTCCTGTAATAGGTAAATCTCTAGGTTTCCAAGTTGCCAATCTACAGTACATGGATTGATTTCAGTATGCTTTAGGTTATTATGTACGTCCATATTGGTACATAGGTCAAGCCCTTCCTCACCTAGCATTTTCATTACTGTACTTGTAAAATTCAGTCCCATAAATGCTTTCTAATATATTAAATTTGGATAAGTTACTTAGGACTGAGGTCCGAGAGTGGATCCACCTGGGGACACGAGGTTTCATACATAGGCGTTTCGTACATAGAAATAAAAAGGAGGTTTCGTACAAAGAACGACGTTTCGTATATAAAATCGGACGAGGTTTCGTACATTTTTTTTTTCTATTTATTATGAGCCAATTCAGTAATTATTGCTAATAAAGTGTTACTTGTCCCAATCTCTAATGTATTTGGTATACTATTGCAGGAGGCCCATTTTTGGGGTTCCCAAAATGTTAAAAGAAAAAAATCCAGTCAAATATTGATTAAAAAGTTATTTTATTTTAAAATATACATATAAACATAAGCCCATTTTGGGGGTTCCCAAAACGCAAAAAAAAAAAAAAAATCCAAAGTCAAATATTGATTAAAAAGTTCTTTTATTTCAAAATATACATATAAACATATAAATATAATTATTTACAAAAGCACTCATGTTATAATTAAGCACATAGCAGTATACATGTAGATACATTAATGTCAGATTTACAGTTCATATATATATATATATATATATATATATATATATATATATATATATATATATATATATATATATATATATATATATATATATTATATATATATATATATATACAGTGTTCCTTCAATTATCGCGAAGGTTCGGTTCCGGGACCCGGCGCGAAACAGAAAAATCGCGGAGTAGGATCAGCCTATATGTACATAGATATTTTAATTTATTTTTACGTTTACACCGTATAAACTGTATAAACCCTCCCTGTACTGTTAACAAACCACCCTTTACTTCATAAATAACAGCATGCAAGCATAAATGTTATGACATACTCATGTACATAGGTATTTTACAATTATTTTTACGTTTACTGTATAAACCCTCCCTGCACTGTTAAAAAACCACCCTTTACTTTATAAATAACAGCATGCAACGTAAATTTATCTGTACGTAATAGGTAAACTTACCTTATCTGTTATGGTTAACATTTTCCTTTGCCACTTAGGCTCACTACAAGAAGCCTTAGAAGATGAAGGATGCTTGGGAGGCATTGCAAAGGTTAAAATATGCGAGTAAAAAATCACTAGCAAAACGTATTAATAAGCACAACGTGAACGGCGCACACGTGAGCTAGACTGAACGAGTGAGGCGAGACAATGGAAGATGGTGGAAGCCTTTGTCCGAAACGCTGATAGCGGTATCGTATTTTACATGTTGCAGTACTGTTAGTATTTATGTTTTTTACTATTTTTTACTGTTTTATTATTCTTAGGCTAAGAAATAAGTTTTTTTATCAATAAAATCATGAAACTACTGGAAATTTTAATATTTTTGCTAGCTCACGTAGGTGCGACCCCAATACATTGTACGCTATCGGACACTATTTCACATGATGCAATACTGTGAGTTATATATCTAAATTTATGTTTTTTACTACTTAATACTGTGAGTTATATATCTAAATTTATGTTTTTTACTTATTTTTACTGTTTTATTACTCTTAGGCTAGGAAATACTTGTTTTATCAATAAAATAATGAAAATTTCAATATGTACTAGCTTACGTAGGTTTGACCCTTTTCGTTTTCCGAAACGCTGATACCGGTATTGTATTTTGCATGGTGCAATACTGTTAGTATTTATGTTTTTTTTGCTATTTTTTACTGTTTTATTATTCTTAGGCTAAGAAATACGTTTTTTTATCAATAAAATCATGAAACTACTGGAAATATAAATATACATGCTAGCTCACGTAGCTGCGACCCCAATACATTGTACGCTATCGGACACTATTTCACATGATGCAATACTGTGAGTTATACTGTACAGTGATCCCCCGCTGGATTGCGTTTCTTGGTTCGCGTTTTCACTGTACCACGGTTTTTTTTTTTGGCAAATTATTATTTTATTTTTTAGGTATATGCAAAAATATTAAAATATTAAAAAAATAAAAATTCTCAGTATTTTAATTTTTTTTTATTGAAAAAGACATATTTCATTATCTAATTGATAAAAAAAATTTATTTCCCAGCCTACGAATAATAAAACAGTAAAAAATAGTAAAAAACATAAATTTAGATATACGTACGTACAGTATAACTCACAGTATTGCATCATGCGAAATAGTGTCCGATAGCGTACAAATTATTGGGGTCGCAGCTACTTGAGCTAGCATATATATTTATATTTCCCGTAGTTTCATGATTTTATTGATAAAAAAACGTATTTCTTAGCCTAAGAATAATAAAACAGTAAAAAATAGTAAAAAACATAAATACTAACGGTATTGCAACATGTAAAATACGATACCGCTATCAGCGTTTCGGACAAAGGCTCGTTCAGTCTAACTCACGTGTGCGCCGTTCACGTTGTGCTTATTAAACGTTTTGCTTGTGTCCGATAGCATGCAATGTATTGGGGTCGCAGCTACGTGAGCTAGCATATATATTTATATTTCCAGTAGTTTCATGATTTTATTGATAAAAAAAGCGTATTTCTTAGCCTAAGAATAATAAAACAGTAAAAAATAGTAAAAAACATAAATACTAACAGTATTGCAACATGTAAAATACGATACCGCTATCAGCGTTTCGGACAAAGGCTTCCACCATCTTCCATTGTCTCGCCTCACTCGTGTGCGCCGTTCACGTTGTGCTTATTATTATTAATACGTTTTGCTTGTGATTTTTTTACTCGCATATTTTAACCTTTGCAATGCCTCCCAAGCATCCTTCATCTTCTAAGGCTTCTTGTAGTGAGCCTAAGCGGCAAAGGAAAATGTTAACCATAACAGATAAGGTAAGTTTACCTATCACGTACATATAAATTTATGTTGCATGCTGTTATTTATAAAGTAAAGGGTGGTTTTTTAACACTGCAGGGAGGGTTTATACAGTAAACGTAAAAATAATTGTAAAATACCTATGTACATGAGTATGTCATATAAGTTTACACTTGCATGCTGTTATTTATGAAGTAAAGGGTGGTTTGTTAACAGTACAGGGAGGGTTTATACAGTTTATACGGTGTAAACGTAAAAATAAATTAAAATATCTATGTACATATAGGCTGATCCTACTCCGCGATTTTCGTGTTTCGCGCCGGGTCCCGGAACCGAGCCCCCGCAATAATGGGGGGATCACTGTATATCTAAATTTATGTTTTTTACTATTTTTTACTGTTTTATTATTCGTAGGCTGGGAAATCAATTTCTTTTAATCAATTAGATAATGAAATATGTTTTTGCAAATAAAAAAATGAAAATACTGAACTTTGTTTTTTTTATATTTTAATATATTTGCATATGCCCCCCCCCAAAAAAAAAAAATTGGCAAAAAAAATCGCGGTACAGTGAAAACGCGAGCCAAGAAACGCGATACAGCGAAGGATCACTGTATATATATATATATATATATATATATATATATATATATATATATATATTATATATATATATATATATATATATATATATATATATATACGTATATACAGTTTATTAGTTATTGAATATAGAGTTCATATTTATAATGATATGCATTTACAGTTATTATATCCAGAATAACAAGCTAAAAAGCTACAAATAGCACACAGGAGCTTAGGAACTCAGTTTAACTCTGGTCTAGACCTAGGCACTCTAGTACTAAAGTTCGCCATTATGTTACTGTAGTTACCCTATCACAATAATTAACTGCCCATTTTAATCCGCTGATAATTAATAAAAAATTACTCATTAACGAGTAAATTAATAATGACAAGCACAAATTACAATGTGGTTAAACGGATTAATATATAGCGAGGTTAAGTGCTAAATAAACGGCCCTTAATCTTTCACATCAAAGATATCAAAATCTTTAGATATCCTGTGTTAATTATCAGTCACAGTTGAAACATAATTAAAGTGTAACATTAATCAGGATTTGATAAATGAAATCTATAGGTAAGTATTAATACTAATATATGCATCTAGAAGGAATTTTTACAAAAATAATAAATAAAAATAAAGACAAAAGATAAAGACAGCCTAAAATGCTCTTTACCGCCAAAATATACACTGAAATACCCAACAGCAAAAAGTTCAATTTATTGAACTTTTCTATTGTACGAAATCTCGTTCTCTATTGTACAAAACCTCGTTTTTTATTGTACGAAACCTCGTTTTGTCTATATACGAAATGCCGTATGTACGAAACATCATGTAGTTGATCCACCTAATAAGGAAAAGTAATTGTAAAGTTGCTCCCATAAAGGATCTAGGCACTGAAATGTGTTTTCTCTAATGATTAGCAGTGAAAACAGTTAATTGATAGTCATATCCGTTAGAAATGGGGGATATATAGGTACTTGTCAAATTACGACTGTGATTTGTTCCGACTAACCGGTTACAGAATGATTTGGTTGTTATATGAACCATTAGATAAATGGAAAAATTAATATATGGGACCATAGTGTAATGTACACTAACAGAATCTTATCTTTAAGTCATACTGTTGTGTTTTTCTTAACTTTCTGTTGTAAAACTTGGTGTAGAGGACTCACCTTATTGGCAATTGTCACATAAACTATTAAAGTTGAACACAAAGAAATTGGATTAAGTCACAAAAGCTTATGACTTATTTTTACGTCGACAAAGATAAAACAATCGGAGCTCCCAAGCAAAACGTCCACTCGTTTCGACAACAACGACCCAACTGCACACTAGTACACAATACCAAAATACACCACATTCCCTCATGATCGTAAGAATTCAAACAACTTCATATTCTCAAGACCGATGTATAACTTAAATGGGCCCAACATATAACTTCGGTTGACATTAAAGAAAATAAAAGTACCTCAACATAAATAATATTAAAACAACAATACTAAAAAAAACCAAAGTAATAAGAGAAACAAAAGTTTATTCTTCGTCTGTGACATAATCTTGCATCAATACAGGAGGTCTTGTAATCCTCCGAGGACACTGATCACTCTCCTTATCAATCACCAGTGGCTCCTCACGTCCTTCAGAACACAACAATTCCTTAC
Source organism: Halocaridina rubra (assembly GCA_037179515.1). Lineage (NCBI taxonomy): Eukaryota > Metazoa > Arthropoda > Malacostraca > Decapoda > Atyidae > Halocaridina > Halocaridina rubra. The sequence goes on from JAXCGZ010007642.1 coordinate 109,058, forward strand.
TCGAGTCATCATCAGCATCTTCAGATGGGGACAGTGAAGCTACAACTGCCCGGACAGCCAGCACATGTCTCAGTATACCATCACCTAAAATGCCTAACTTTTTGTTCTTTGCATTCTCATATCATGTGAGAGCCACCACTGTGAAAACACTCCCCCTTTAAGTGGCTAATATCAGGTTTACCTGTTCCCTTATCCATAGGTCTAGCCCTTCTAACAGACACAGCTGATACACCACCCTGCTGTTTTGATGACAAAATTCTAGCATGACTGATCAATTCACTCATTCCCATTTTCAGTGCATTTCGGAGTTGCTGTAAAGATACACTGGTATGGTCAGGAAAACCATTAATAAATATTAACTTCACCACATTTTTCAACCCATCCTTTCTAAACTTAGCTAAACTGGCCACCTGCCTAATATCATCTCACTTCGACTACAATGACCCAACTGCCCACTAGTACCCAATACCATAATACACCACACTTTCACAGGACCAGTTTATTATTTCTTTATTATTATAATCTATAGACATTTTATAATTAAGTAATGTTAAAATAAGATCTTACACTCCGTACATGTACATATTGGCCAGTCGTGAGACATAGTTGTTGTTATCAGAGGCGGCGCTTGCATTAAATTATCTGCTCCAATATGTACAAATTTTTTTAGTAATGGTTTGTTTCTATTTCTTTTAAATTCTGTGATACAAATGAAAAGATTTTTATTTACCTACTCTATGTTCTAATATTTATAATTTCTTCTTTCTGTTAATTAATGTAATTTTATATTTTTTTTTATTAATTCCTTTAAACATCATTTCTAATCTTGAGACCTATATATTTTTTTATTTTACTGTGAAGTACAATAGGTATAGGGTAGTTTTTAGATTAAATTTATTTGATATGAAATTTTTATAATTTCTTTATTTTTATGTATCTTTTCTAGGCAAATTTGATTTAGTTGATTTGCCAAACTGACAAAAATGCATTACAACACCAAAGATGAAAACATGTCCAAAAAATAAAAAATAACATTTATTTACGAAAATACAAAGATAAAAAGAAAATCAATATAAAGAATACATTTGTATGAATGTGTTATTTCGTGTTCATTCTTGGCTGAAGATCCTCTATGTCTTGTGTATCTGGATTGGTGCTCGGGGTGGCTGAAGGAGGTGTATTTCTTGGAAACAGTCGGCATTGGCTGAGGGGCTCACTAATTTTTTTCCTCTTAGATTTCATTATTCATTCAACCTTAGCAAGCCTTTTGACTGTTTTTTCTGTATGTCATTTTCCTCTGTGTGACATTACCTCATCTCTGCCTTGTCCTCAACCTTTTTCTTTTCCTTCGTCTTGGTATTTTCTTGTGCCTGGGCCTTTATTGATGAGGGCAGTTTTTGCCTGTCCCGGTGTAAAAAAAAAAAGAAAAAAATATTAGCAAAACGCATTCATATAAGCACTTTGCTGTGAATTTCTTTCAGGCTTCTCCTCTTCTTTATCTACTACCACCCTCCATTCTTCTTCCTCCTGTCTTTCTTGTTCTAAAGGAATCAGTTCTTCACTCTTGAGTTCACTGGCTCTTTGTTCAAGCAATTCCACCACATCTTCCACTTCTTATTCTAAAGCCAATTGTTAATTGATAAGTTCCAGGTCATTTTTCACTATAGAGGCCATCAAAAGGAATAACGTATGACTTGTCACACTTTTTCAGATCTCGTTCATGCGCTTTAGGGTCGCATCCTCCCACTCGTTAACAGATGATGCATTCTAAAATATTGTATTTTTCAGAAGTCTCGCTTGAGAGTCTGGATTGGCATCTGTAGTGGCTATGGCATGGACAAAGATGATGTGAATTTAGTTGTCAGTGAACTCAGAGACTGAACCTTGGTCCATATGCTGGGTTAGTTCATGCCATAGCCACTGGATTGGATGGATCCAGTGGCTATGGCATGGACAAAGATGATGTGAATTTAGTTGTCAGTGAACTCAGAGACTGAACCTTGGTCCATATGCTGATTCCACTAACCCAGCATATGGACCAAGGTTCAGTCTCTGAGTTCACTGACAACTAAATTCACATCATCTTTGTCCATACCATAGCCACTGGATCCATCCAATCCAGTGGCTATGGCATGGACAAAGATGATGTGAATTTAGTTGTCAGTGAACTCAGAGACTGAACCTTGGTCCATATGCTGGATTAGTGGAATCACAATTGGGAGCAAAAACACCTCTTCAACTGTTAGATATGGTCGATGTACAGGTGCTTTATCCAAGACCACTAAGATATTGAATGGAATGCCTTTCTCCATATAAAATTTCCAACTTAAGGAATAAAACTATTCAGGAATCAATATGAGTATAGCACCTGAGTCATCCACGCTGTGGGGTTGGAGTGATAGTAGACTGGCAGCTTGCGCTTATTCATGTTCTTGAACTCCTGCATGTTTTCAGAATGGTAAAGAAGAAAGGGGGTTAAGCATTAAACCTTCAGTGTTGTCCCCAAGGTGTAAAGTCAGTTTGTCCTTTAATGCCATAAATCCAGACATGCATCTCATTTACTGTGAAACTATGCTCTTCTTTATACTTTTCTTCCATTATAATTTCAACTAAACTCTCCACAATTCTGAGTTACCTTGGTCTTCATTCTCTGCTTTTGCAGTTGCTTGAACATTCTAGATTTTGGGCCTCTTTTTGAAGTTATGCCTTTTGATCCACATAGCACTTGCCCTAAGTTTTTGAGAATATTCATCCCTGATGACTCATTCCAAGTCTGAAAAAAACTTCTAGCGTCATATGCATTACAAAAAGGCGTAACGTTCGAGTGACTGGAGAAGTAGCAAGTGCTAATAACGGCATCTAAAAGATTTGTGGATATGCTCGATGATCTCATTGTAGAAGAGGATTACGAGTGGAGCAGATATTTAATGTGGATGATAAAGGCCTCTTACATCCACTAAGAAGCCAGAAGCATATATGTCTTTAATAATATTAAGGATCGGCTGACTTTACTGCTTTGGGGCAACATGCCAGGTTAGAAGGTCAATCCTTTATTTGTGAACCACTTTGAAAATGCCTGGGCATTCAAGATTGTCAAAAAGCACATGTTGCCCGTCTCCTGACTCTGTGACACTAGGGTGTGGATGACCCAGGCGCTCTTCGGAGACTGATTCCTTGACTGAATTATTCCTCAAGTTTGGGAATAATCCTTGGAGAAAAGTATAACATTCAAGTGTTCTATTGTTTTGTATAATACACATGAACATCTACTGCATCCGGGAGATCTTTATCTGGACGTTGAACTCGTGTATGTGCCCCAAATACCACTCCAATCATCCATCTTATGGCCCATATTTTGTTTGAGTCTTTCAATTAAAAAGCAGAAGATTACCATAAGTATTGCAAAATTTAGATATTTATGCTAAATTTTTGGTTATTAATTGGATTTCCTTCTTGCCATATTTTGGTTTTGGCAATATATTTTTGGCCGGATGCCCTTCCTGCCATCTACCCGGGCTTGACGAGAGGTAGTGGAGGAGAAGCTTGAGGAGTGGAAAAGAGTGATGGAGGATAGAGGACTGAAAATCAGCAGGAAGAAGACAGAGTACTTGAGGTTGAGAGATGATGAGGATGGGGAGGTCAATTTGCAGGGGAAGGTGTTGAAAAAAGTTGAAAAGTTCAAGTATTTGGGATCAACAGTAGCAGAGGATGGTGACCTAGAGTCAGAAATAACCCACAGAATACAAGCGGGATGGAAGAACTGGAAGAAAGTGTCTGGGGTGCTGTGCGACAGGAGAATAGGGATTAAGTTGAGGGGTAAAGTGCATAACACAGTTGTGAGACCTGCGATGATGTATTAGGAGGGATGAACAGTATGTTGGGGGGAGGGTGATGGAAATGGATATACAGGGTAGGAGAAGGAGAGGGAGACCAAAGCGTAGGTGGATGGATTGCATCAAGGACGATCTGAGGTCTAAAGGTTTGTATAGTGATGAGGGATGGGAAGAAACAAATGGAGAAAACTGGCCAGAAACATCCACCCCACATAAAAGTGGGAAAAGATGTAGACGAAGAAGAAGAATTGGATTTCCTTCTTTATATGCTATATAAGGAAATGTAAATAATGAAAACACCCATAACTGCAATATTTCATTAGGGACTGATGGAATCAGCAGTATGGTTGATAAAGCAGTTCGTCCGTTATTTAGCTTTAAGATTTTTGCTAACCTCACCAAATAATAATGTACTATATTCACCCATATTCCCCTCCTATATGAAAGAGAAGTGTCCTGGTTATTGTATAAATAATGTTTCTTGAAAGCATTGTGCTTGACTTTGTAGTAGATGCAAGAGACTATTATCTGCAATCAGTCTACTACTAATTTCTTAAAGCATGCGTATCAAATTGATGTCATGTATATGTACTTAAGACATAGCAACCAAAGAATGTAAAAATCTAAGTGCACGTGCTAACTGAAGTTTGAGGAACTAGATAGTGTTATCCAAATGAGATGCCAGAAGTAAGATCTCTCTGGTATTAATGACTCATAATGTGGAATGCTAAATGGTAGCAGACTAATTTACTTGCCTGTTAAACATTTAGTGAAAAACTATTTGATGAACTTTGGCCATGTTGACAATGGGGAAAGATGCTTTATGTCAGAATATGAAACCTGATAAAGGAGTGGCTCTCTCATAGGCAGATGTACAGTGATAAAGCATGTGCTTATTATGAGACATTTAAGGAGATACCCTAGATCAGTGCTTCTTAACCTGGGCGAAAGCTCCCTCTGGGGGGTGTTGGGCTTGATGAAGGGGGCAGGAAGTTCTTGGGGATCTGAGGGGGCAGTGGGCTACCATAATAAAATAAATTTTTTACTTTAGCAAGTCTATTATACATGGCAGGGCTGTTATATTTACTTAAATAAAGCAAAAGCTAAATATTGAAAAAGATTACATTTTGAATAATGCACACCATTACTATCGATAAAAACTTTCTGGCCATAGAATTTTATCATCCACATGAAGAAAATTTATTCACATTTCCTGCTTTTCCCAAATGAAGGGGGGCGTTGGGCTATCCAAATCGTTGAAAGTGGGCGCTACACAAAAAAAGGTTAAGAACTTGCCCTAGATCATAAATAGTTGGTCCTTGCTTGCAAGGTTGCAATGTTCGAGAATTTGTTTGGGTCTCTCTGTCATTGCTAGAGATAATCACCACCTAAGGCCAGTCATTGGTGACAATGCAAAGCAGTCTTGATGACTGCTAATATATTATTTTTACTGTGAAATGTTGGTTACAGCCTAGCTCTTCAAATATTTTTCTTTTAATCCTGAAAGGCCAAAGCTAATGATTCCTTAAATAGAGGTGAAAACATTTTTATGATCAAGTATTTGCATTGCTTTTACTTGACAAAGTGGTCATAAATCATGACTTGTAACAGTTTGTGATGACCATGATTCTATTAGATATATGTTTTTGTTTCCCACTCTTACATTCTACAACATGCACTTTCATATACTTTTTTGTATATTTTTAATAAATGTTTGTTAGTCTGTCTAGTAGTACAATTTTCATATTAAGTCTGTTATTATGATCTTATTTGTTATGCTAATTTTTTTTCTGTGCAAATGCAAATTAGCAACTAGATAATGCTTGAACAGCATCTAAAATTTTTTTGTAGGAGTACTTGTTTTGTATCAGTAGCCCATTAACTCTATTTGATATCCTTCTACAGATGTCTTTAAAGAGATCAGTTGGTCCTTATAAATATGATGATGATGAAGATTACGTTCCCACTAAGAGTGTTAAGTACTCAGAGAGGGAAGATGTCTTGCCCCTGAAAGAAAAGAAACACACGCTTGATTCAGATGAAGAGGACGATGCAGATGGTGGTGTAGAGGAAAGTGAACTCGGAGAAAAAAATTATGATGTCTTGAAAGATGAAGATATTGATGGTATGTTCATTTGATTTGTGCATATGCCTTGCATAGAGCACAAATGCACATTGTATTCATTATGAATATGTAAATGTTTTAAAAGAACTTTCCTAGAATTTTCTATGTAATAACACTCTGTTAATATAAAAAGCAGGAAGCCACTATTTGCTTTATCTATGCTGTGGATTATTTTCTTTCATTTTAAATGCCTTTGTATCAGGTTTGTTTTAATTTTTGCTATTGAGTCAGTTGTCATAATAAGTTGTATTTCAATACAGGACAGGAAGAAGGTACATTAGATTTTGAAGGAGAAAATCGGATTACGCCTTTTAACATGAAAGAAGAATTGGAAGAAGGTCATTTTGATGGTGATGGATTTTATCATTTCAAGAAAGAGACGGATAAAATTAAAGATGCCTGGCTGGAAGATATTGATTGGATTAAGGTGTGTTTCCAAGATCTTAGTGTTTAATCCTTACCTTTTGTTTTGATTTCTGTGGATTTGAATATCTCTCTCTCTCTCTCTCTCTCTCTCTCTCTCTCTCTCTCTCTCTCTCTCTCTCTCTCTCTCTCTCTCTCTCTCTCTCTCTCTCTCTCTCTCTCTCTCTCTCTCTCTCTCTCTCTCTCTCTCTCTCTCACACACACACACACACACACACACACACACACACACACACACACACACACACACACACACACACACACACACACACACACACAACAAACACAGTGTTAGTAATATTTTTCTCATTGCAGTTGATTTACATTTTTGTTTTGGTTTCAGCATGGCAGTTGAAAGAATTCCAGGCTGTTCTACTCGTGTATTCCATGTGCTAATAAAGATTTTAGTTGTTAATGTTAATGTAAATGGCAATTTTTTTCATTTTGAAATTTCAGTTCACAGTATTTTAATAGTTAATGTTCAGCTTCAACTTCTAGTGTGTTTAATGTCCGGCATCCACCATTAGTGTGCCGCCAGACCAAGCCTCACCAACTAACATTTATATTATTTACTGATTACTTTTTCTTGTAAATCGTAGCACGTATCCACATAATAGAATGTATCTGTATTCGGAGTAAGTTCGTTTATTTTAAAAACATTGTCATTTTTAACTTCGTCTCAGTTAATATTAGTGTAGCTACCTAATGTTTATTTATCGATTCTCTAATATCAGTTGTTTTATTTGACACAGATTGTATGTTTATCACTGCACAATGTAATAGAGTATTAGAAGCCATGATTTGTATTATTGATAATTTCTCCCTGTTCAATTTTATACATTGAGCAGTTCCTGTCAAGTGTTGCATGCCCAGTGTCTGAAGTAATTCATATCTGTTATATGACTAAACAAAATAATCTTATTCCTTGAAAGGAGGAAATGAACATAATATCAGTCTGAAATCATGGAATGCATAAGGTTATGTAGATGGATTTAAGGCTTCAAGCATTCTTATCTAGAATAGATTGAATCAGGAAATGTCTTTTTGTAAATCTGTGGCAGGTAAAACATCACGAAGGTGATGACGGGAAGTATGGCTCAGATGTGGAGAGTGATGCAGACAGTAATGATACATTCTCTAGCACCAATAATAAAGCTGATGGAAGCATCATGATTTACACAGAAATGTTGGAATTTGTCAGAGAAGGAGAAACTGTAGCAAAGGCATTAAAGGTAATGCCTGTGTCAGTGATTTTGTTCTAAATGACAGGTTTGCATTTTTCAAATTTTGAGAAGGGGTCTACTGAACGATGTTGATGAGGATATTATAGTTATATGCAATTTTCAGTCAATAAAGTTGCCTTCACTTTTATGAAGCAAAATGTGTAAAGATACTTTACTTGTGCAACTCAAATATTTAATTTTTGGAGCATGTACAGTAATTTCATATTTTTATTACATATTGTGTCTCTTGATATTTGACTTTTGAATCTTAAATATTCTCAATGGCTCACATTGCATAGAAGTTAAACAATGACATTAGTTTGAAGAGTTTTGAACACTAGAAAAAGTATGGCTTTATGGAAAGTTTGTGAAGTTTGATTTTAGAATATTTTCTAATATGGAATAACTGGAAACAAATATGATGAACCTATTTTATTAATTATCTTTTGCTTTCTAGAGACTTGGAGGCAATAAAAAAATGTCATCAGCCCAAAAGTGGAAATTGAAAAAGACAGGAAGTTTAGGGAAGGAAAATGGTGACCAGAATATGGCTGACTTTCTACGTCTAACAGAACTGGCTGGCAAAATAATGGAAACAGGCAATATGGATATTTATCAGGAAACATTTGAAATGATTAATTATAAGGTGAATCAGTTTCTTAAGAAAATCGCTGTCATAATTTGTAGACCAACGACTAATAGAACTTAAGCTGTTGATCAGCTTTGACTTTATTATTTATTCATGATTTTTTTTTACTGATATTGCATTATATATTATCTGAAATTCTTATAAATATTTATTGTTGCATAATTTGCCTGTTCAAGAATAACTTACTTTGAATGTTTTTGGCCGACCTTTTATCCTGTATGCCGAATTGAAAGTATTTAATATGATTTGCAGTTTATGATCTGTCATTGGTAGGACTATCAATTGATGATGACATACAAGTATAAAGCTTATTGGTTATAATTAATTAAGTAGCACTGTTTAAGTTATTCATGGCAGGTTTATGGAATATCTAATATCAGTTGTTTCCTGTTGTATTCTAGGTACAAAAAGCCAGTGCTCCTCCTGCTGAACCTGAGATGGACATGTTTGCAGAAGAAACATGTGAAACAAAAGATGACAAGAAGAGCAAAGAAACTGATATCTCCAGTAGCAAAGATAAAAGCCCTGGAATTGGTGAGTTTATATACTTCATAGTTATCCTACTGACGTAGACAAGGTGGTACAACTGAAGCAAATTAACTGTCTGTTCATTGCTTTTTCAAACCTTTGCTTCACTCACCTCTTCTTTCATTTTTCTAGCTGCAAGAACAATTTTAAAGAAAGTTGGAGTGATTGATGGAGTTATGAATTCATATTGAAATGATGAATGATTACTTATACTACAGAACAGCCTTTTGTTTTGATAAGTAATTTGGAATATTTTGAAGATTATGTAAAGGTAAAGTCAACACTGTCTTATTTAATTTTGATATCGCTCAGGTGGTGACACTAGAAATTACTTTTGGTTACAGCATTCTCTTTCTTTGAGAGCTGCTTGAGTGAAAGATTAGTACTATTAGAATCTTCTAGTAAGATAACTGTACGTTGCCTATTTGCATAGTTCCAAAACACTGGTGAATGCTATTGTTGTACCTCCTTTGTCAAATAATCAGCCAAATAGTGTAGGGTAACCGGAGGAAAAATTGTGCTTCATCAGACATGGTTTGAGGAATATACGTAATCAGAACTTAATTCTAAAAGCCTATCAGCATTGGATTGGGATATCTGGTTTGCAAACAGTATTTATGAAATAATTTATTGTGGTTGCTAGCATGAACTTAACCCTCTCGTGCACCATAAATTTCAATAAGTTTTCTTTTCCGTGCTCATTTGTGAAATCCTGTCTCCGGCCGGCAGTGTTTTAGCGTACCAAGATATTTTATTTCTCAACTGTTTTCCTCCCCCAAACCTACATTTATCATTATACATAGTATATCAATGACTTTGTTATTTGTTGTAGTTTTTCATGAATCAATAAAAAAGAGACAGGAATTTATAGGACCGTTTATGGACATGGATTAAAGTGTACATAAAGAGACGTACTGTCTGAATGATGAGTGAGGGAGACGGAAACAGTGGTTATTTTAAGCCTTGCCCTCAAATCCACGTCAGTGGAGAGGGTTGCTAATTAGTTCATTAGGGAGAGAGCGAGGAAACCTACTCTCAACCAATAAATGACGCCTTTGATATATATGTAACTTTAAGAATAATATTTGTGTTTAAATTAACGCCAGTGGTGCCACGGTGCACTTGGGCCCCGAGAAATGTATACAAGCAATTGGCGTCACTGTGCATGAGAGGGTTAATAGTGATTGAGATTATATTATCTGCAACAGTATCGATTTCAAGTATTGTGTTCATTTTTTAAAAGATTCATCCTTATCATTTGAAATCCACAGCTCATTTGGACTAAACTATAGCTCTTTTTTTTTGTTCACACAATATTTACTTCTCTGAACTTAAGAATATGACATCCCCTCTCATTCTGGATTTGTAGCCCATTATATAGATGTATTTTATAGTAATTCTATGGAATATCTTGTACTCAACTTGTATGGTCTTCATTATTGGATTGTGAGTACTCAGAAATGTGAGCAATCATCAACATTGAATAGGAACATCTTAATGTTGACTTAGTAGCAGTGATAGATATATTGAAAGTTCTTACTAGTCATACCATACTTTGCTTAAGAAATGTTCCACGGATGAGCACTTCATCTAGTCCTGTTGAATGGGGACTAAGAGAACTGGATAACATATGAATATGTATTACTGTTAGTAGCATATGGGCATGTTCATTGTTTCAAAATTGTATTTTTGTGGAGAACATATTGTCACAAGCAAAAGGCAACATTTTTTTGCCTTGTTCTTAAATATAGCAAAGTATGCTTGGTGAAATGTCTAGGCAAATGCAAGGTCGTACATTTAAAAAAAAATATTGGACTTTTGGTGATAGAAGAAAAATTTATGCTTTTTTCAGAAATTTCGTTGCTTGCAGGAAGATTTGCTTAGCCTTATGAATGTAATTTACATTTGCATTGAACAATGTATAGCAGGGTAACTCAGTGTTACTTATTATAGTAGCAAAGCATTGAAGTGGTTGCTAACAGTGGGTATGCCGTTTTAGAAACTCTAATCTCATGCACTATGAATTAATCTCATTGGAAAAAGGATGATGGATTTCACTGGAGAAAGTTATAAAGGCTGGTATAAGTTTCTTTAATGAAGTCCTCTAAATGTGCAGGCTAGGGTTTTTGGTTGAATGATAATTTTGTAGATGCATACTGAGAGCATTATGATGTGGAAAAGGTTTTTTGTATTATCTGAGGATGAGAAAAACCATTCACATGGACTCAAAGGACTTCTGTTTATTTTGTTTGCTTCACCCTCATGAATTATTTAGTCATAGTAAGTTTTCAAAATTCTATAAAGAAAATGAGGAAGAAATATAACAATGATACGGGATGTTCGTCATGCTTCTGCTATTAGTTTTTATTGCATTAAGTGAATGCTCTGTTGCTGAAGTGCTCCGGTATTTTGAGAAGAAATATTCATATATTTTGTTGAAGGAATTACGTATGTGCAGTCTTTGTGTAGAATACAGATCTTGAGTGAACTTATGAGGAATGATTATTGCATATGACTGCTCTGCTAAATATTGATGAAGTAGAGGAGGCAGTGAAAGGAGTTAAGTATGAATAAGATAATGGCAACATTTGCTAGTAGTGACAAGTGTACAAGGGAAATGTAAGGTACATTGAGTAAAATGCATAGTAGGATTTGAGTGTCAAGAGAATAAGAAAAATAGTATAGCAGATTAGTTTGTCACTTCGTATACTCTTTAATGTATATTGATCATGTATAATATTCACTTTTAAATGTTTTTATGAGACTATGTGATGTAATTGACCTTAGAATTTTATGCGAGAACTTTTTCATATCTGATATGTGTATTTTTACTTAGAAAGGTAAAACTGCAAATATTGTAATGTATTTTAACTGTGTACTGTATCCACATGTTAAATTTGTGTATGCACACATGATGTTATTTACTGTTTTCTTTAGATGTTTGAATCCAGGTATATAATTTACTTTTTATGAAATGTGTCGTACATTGCATTTGGAAGAAGGTCACTTGTACAGGGCCTCTTGATTTCAAAGAGTTTGATAGGCTGAAGCTATATTTAAGTATATAGTAAAACACTCCCACAGCAATGTGCTATTGATGCTGCTTTTTTTTTCCTACCTTTAGTGCGACTCTTGAATTGTTTATTAATTCTAAGTTTTCACTGAAATAGATGTATATAATATAACAAGAGTCTTGCCTTGGCTAGCAAGTATGCTTACTTTTCTGCAAATGCATGCTCATTTATACGTTAAAGAAAGGTACAAATTCTTTCTAATAGGAAAGCTACTCTTACTCCAATTCTGGGAGTCGTTTATAGATACAAAAGTCATTAGGAAAAGAACTATAATTTTATATGATATTGCTGTAACTTTATGACTAAATTATATAGTACTTGAATCCAATATTTATTATAGAGGAGATGATGATTTATAAGTTTGTTAAGTAATACTGTATAGTTAGAGTCACTCATATATTTACTTTTCAACAGCTGAGGTCATGTGGGATCTTCGATGGAAAGATGATGATGATGCTGAAATTCATGGTCCCTTCTCTAACGAGAAAATGCTTCAGTGGCAGGAATCTGGATATTTTTCAAAAGGTGCCTATGTAAGGAAAACCAACCAACAGAGCCAATGGTATTCCACGAGACGAATAGATTTTGACCTCTACACGTAGCTGTAAGTTGTTCGTCATATTACTGGTAAGAGTAACTGTACTTTTAATATAGGTAGGTTAAATATAATTTTGTGGATTCCTCTAAGTATATGCTGTATAAACAATGGTAAATTTTTCAAAACAATTTGACTTTCCTGTGTACCGAAATATGCCCTTTAAATGTCTTGTCATCAATTTAAGAATATGAAACACAACTTCTTTATTATTCATATCATACTCAATTAATAATGGAATTTTCCATATAAATGAATCATAATGTGTTTGAAGTCTGAATGATTATTGGTTTCTGTTGTTAGGGGACTGTAAATATGCAGTAAGAGAAAAACTAGTTATTACGCATATACGCAAATAAAGATTATTAGCCTTGTAATCATATTTTAGATTACAGTATATCATACTAACAGTACTTTTAGATATCTTTTATATGATGACTAGTTTTTGTAGGCTTTCTTAATCAGTTCCTTATTTCATGCTTCTTTTAACAAGCATAGGAGCCAATTTATAATAAGAACTTCGTCTCTGCCAATTCTTAAATACATTTCAGATACTGACACAATCTATAGTTGAACTCACGGATGCAAAATATATCTTTATTTTTCTTGGTCACACTTATTACAGTAACTTATAAATATGCTGCAATATCAGGTCTTTTATCATAAAACAAACTCTATTCCATAATTTTTCTTTTCTCCTAACCATGTGATAAGTACGGAGAATGTATGTTCATTTGTGTAGAATTGCAAGGTTGATACAGTGTAAGTCAGACAAGATAAATAAATATGAAATACAGAACTTTGTGTATGTATCCTGTTATTTGTATATAATGTACTTAATAGCGTAGGTATCATTTCGAAACACTTGTTGAGCAAACACTCAGCAACGAAGTAGCCTAATAATTATGTGAGTAGTAGCGTCAGTTATAGAAAGGATAAGCTATAATTCATGAATGTTATAACACTATGAACAGAATACAGTCATGCATTGCCTAATGCCCTACTTAATAACATCCGACTGCTTATATGTCCGCCACTGCAGTTGCTGTATTATTATTATTATTATTGTTATTCAACAAACAAGCCCAACTGGAAAAATTAAACTCCACTTACTCAACATCATGGCTTGACAATTCTTTCCACTTTCTAGTGGTAGCTGAAATAACACTCCTTAAATACTGATTGATATTAGATTTTACAAAAGAAAATGTACAACCATCGGCATTAGCTTCATACCTGGTAATGCATGTAGGACAGAATAAGCCAGGTTAAGCCCACTGCAAAAGATGACTTAACATTGTGATAAAGTTCATACAACAAGCAAATCAAACAAATTGCACATCTATGCCAGATGCTTCTGCTTATTCAAGAATAGAAATTGAATTGCACACAAGTTTTTATGCAATAACCTGAGATGAGAATCTACAGCCAGTGACAAACTTAGGAGCAATACTCTGCATGAGAAAGTATACTGTACAAAAAAAGTCATCACCATCTTTTTGTTACTAAAAATTTTAAAAGACTTCTCCTCTGAAATTGTTATCAAGTTCTTTTTGGCATAAGTTTCAACTTATTTTTTTTTTATGATTGTGATACCCGGGCAGGCCAAAAAAATAAAATATATAACAGCCCACATCGGGCCTGGGCACAAAGAAGACATAATTTAAAGAGAAATAGAGATGGAGAGTGTAGTGACTTGTCAGATGTGAAGGGATAACAAGAGATGTGTAATGAATATCCAAGAAAATTCGGTGTTGAAGTAGGCATAGAAAATGAACTGTAACTGAAGGAAGGTTTAACATGGAAATGTCCTGGATAGCCCTATTTAACTACAAAAGACCTTCAGCTGTAGTATTGAAATGGGCGACAGGTGCCATGGGCCAGCCTAGTACATGGTAATTGATATCCATCAAAGATATCGGAGGCCAAACTCTCTTTCTATTACCTGGATGTTTGTTATTCTTTTTCATAAAAAGAGCAAAAATATATGAAAATACAGTACTTGCTTATCCCTTTCCTGGGATATGCAAGATTATTTAACGTGCAATAAATTTGAGGTGAGAGAATTGTGGTGTTGTAATGAACAGTTTATTGTGGGAATCGAACAGTGAAAGTGAGACAGCTTTCAAGTGCCCATCTGCCTGAGTGTAGAGTTTGAACCCGACTGACTTACTCTCTCCTGCTATCACCATTTAACCTTCATTCTGGCAGGGAAAAGCTATCTCTATAGCAGTGTTCTCATAATTAAAGGAGTAGTTTAATACCTAAGTGTATCCAGATGATCCACGTAGATTTAATAACTTTTGAGACAGCTCAGTCTTTCTCATTGAAAGATTCCTTTTACCTTATTATAGTCTTTTGTATAGTGGAATACGTTCTTTATCTTTTTAGTATTGTATTTTTAACACACAACTATATTTTTTATTAGAAACTTATAAATTATATTTACAGTTGTGCAAACATATCTTTGACTTGTCTGAGAGAGTTGGTGGTGTGACCAGAGGCAGGAGTTAGGGTAGCCAGAGGCATGATTTGCTGACTCTTTATTCTTGAATTCTCCATTTCCTTTCTCTCTCTCTCGCAATATGTACTCCCGGTCCGGTTGCAGCCTAGAGACAAACAGCTGTAAATCGGATAGGTTGAAAGTCAGTGGCTGACTGCATACAACATTCTTTGCATTTTTCATATGAACTACATTTCTTCAGTTTTGGTGATATTTTGAGCTTGCTTAAATATGTTTCAAAGCTCAGTACCGTATATGATAATTGGGTCTTCGTAGCACTGGTAAATTTTTTTTCTTGTCATGAGAGTCAAATATATGTTAATATGTTTGATATTTTCCTTTACTTCTGACTATTATTAATATTCATGTCTATTATTCTCAGAAAATGCTAATCATTAATTTTATATCCTACTTTTTCATTTACTCTTTTGTTTCCAGAAATGAACACTTTCTTCAGAAAGCTTTTAATATCAGTTTCTCTCATTACAAAATTTTAAAACAAGGCAAACAATCATAATGGCAGAAAATGGACAATTATAAGGAAATTTTATTGCTTTACCCATTCCCAACTCCTTAAGAGATTATCTCTAATAAACCAGTTTCGAAATTTTATGCATTCTCAGAACATGTCTTAACATTGTCAGGATTTTTTCCCCCTATTCTGATTTTGGATTGAAGTGGATATGTTCGTGCCAATGCATATGTATACATGGTTCCATTGAGAAGTTATAATGAAAACTTTTACTTTATGTAAATATTAACTATATAAAAAAAAATACAGTCTTCCCTATTTATGAATGAGTTAGGTACCAGAAGTCCGTTCGTAAGTGAGTGTTCATAACTTGTGTTTGGTAAAAATATGCACTGTGTAGTACATACATCTACAGTACTCTGCAGTATTTAAGCTAAAGATACTCAACTACTACAAAAAACAAAGTATACAGTAGTAATGAATTTTAATACAGCACTAATAATGTAATGATACAGTCCAGTACTGTAATTCATACATTAATACATGGGTAGATAATGGGTAGGTTTTTTTAGTATCTGCAAATGTTCATAACTCGTCCATAAGTTGGGGAGCGTCTATATATATATATATATATATATATATATATATATATATATATATATATATATATATATATATATATATATATATATATATATATATATATATATGGATAGTAGGTTGGCCATGGCACCAGCCGCCCGTTGAAAGACTACGACTGAAGGTATTAGGATGCAACTAGGACTGGTCCAGACAGTTCCAGGTTGAGTCTTCCTTCAGGACGGTTCTTTCCTCATGCCTACATCTACACTGAATATTCTGGCATATTCATTACACATCTCTTGCTATTCCATTACATTTGACAAGTCACAACATTCTGCACATCTGTCTCTTTTACTTTCCTTTTCCTCACATTTTGTCATTATTTATGGAAGGTTCACAACTAATGGCCCCCAGTACCTGGCATAGTGGGGTGCGAAGAATCTCCGGGGATCGTGTTGACTCCACCATTGGCTTGAGGGCAGACACGCCTGGTGTTAGTAATGGTTCTGCTCTTAACCTTGCACCTCCCAATAGATCTGCTTCATTCACTCTTCACTATTCAGACATTCGTGGGCTGAACTCTAATCTTTCGTCTGTGGAACAGCACTTGGGCACTTTCTTCCCAAACCTCCTCCTCCTATCTGAAACCCAGTTGTCTATACATGCTTCCACTGACCCTTTCCAAATCTCCCACTATAATCTGTATACTCGTTTTCGTTCCAAAGGTGGGCTCTGTGCTTACTGCAACATTAACACTCCTACTGTGAGGCTCATGGACCTTAAATCTCCTGACTTTGATGTTCTCTGGCTAAAAGTCTATCTCTCCACTACCACTATCATCCTTTGCTTCTGCTACTGTTCTCCAAACTCCACCGAGTTTGTGTCTTTCTTTGAATATCTCTCCTCGTGCCATGAGTCCTTGCTATCTTCTCACCCACATGCCGAAGTTCTCTACATTGGAGACTTCAATGTACACCACAGTGAGTGGCTTCATTCTTCTCACACTGATGTGGGAGGAAGCGAGGCTCTTGTTTTCTCTATTACTCACGATCTGGAGCAAATTATCAAACATCCTACTCGCGTTCCTGATCGTCACGAACATGCTGCAAACACTCTTGACCTATTTTTTACTTCTAACCCTTCAAACTACTCTTATTCTGTGCTTTCCCCTCTTGGTAAATCTGACCACTCCATGATCTCTGTCTCTTCCATTTTTGCTCCCCCACCACCAATCCCTCCTACTCAACGCCGCCTTTGGCACTTCGAGCGAACCCAATATGAAAATTTGCGTAACTTTCTCTTTGACTTTCCATGGGATGACTACTGCTTTCGGTCCCGCAACCCTGATCGGGTAGCTGTAAAAGTTGCCGAGATCATGACCGCGGGAATGGAGGCGTACATCCCCTTCCACAAAAACTTTCTCTCCCCCTAAACCTTGGTTTGACCGTGCCTGCTCCATGTCTATCCAGGCTAGGAATCAGGCTCACCGATCTTATCAAGCCTCTCTTTCCGATTTAACTCGCTCTGCTTTTATTATAGCTAGGAATCGCTGTACAACTCAGATTCAAAGGTCTAAGGCTTCCTTTATAAGAAGGAAAGTTGATGACCTTAACTCCTCTCCCACTGACAAATGCTTCTGGTCCTTAGCCAAAAACCTCTCCAAAAACTTCTGTAACTCAAGCTTTCCCCCTCTCATTCGTTCTGATGGTTCTATAGCTTGCTCTCCCACTGACAAAGCCACTC
The DNA here is from genome assembly GCA_037179515.1 of Halocaridina rubra. NCBI lineage: Eukaryota > Metazoa > Arthropoda > Malacostraca > Decapoda > Atyidae > Halocaridina > Halocaridina rubra. The sequence goes on from JAXCGZ010007642.1 coordinate 126,808, forward strand.
TCTATGGCTCTCATTTTTCTGCCAACTCTTCTATCAACAATTCCAGCGCACCTGTTCCTCAATCTTTTCCCCTCTCTAACCCTATGCCCTCCCTTATTCTTTCTTCACGCAAAGTTCATAAGGTTCTTCGCTCACTAAAGACAAACAAGGCATCTGGTCCCGATGATATCCCTGCAAGGTTCCTTAAGGAGTTTGCAGATGAACTGGCTCCCGTGCTTTGCCGTCTTTTTCGCCTCATTCTGTCAACCAGTATCTATCCTTCATCTTGGAAGCATGCTCTAGTTCAACCTGTTCCTAAGAAGGGTGACCGCACTATTCCTTCTAACTACCGACCTATTGCTCTAACCTCCTCTATTGCTAAAGTTTTCCAAACTTTGCTCAATGCTCACTTCTTGAAACTCCTTGAATCTAACTCACTTATCTCCGATCACCAGTACGGCTTCCGAAAGGCAAGATCCACTGGTGATCTCCTGTCCTATCTTACTCATGTATGGTCATCTTCTCTGAGGAACTATGGGGAATCCTTTGTCGTCGCCCTTGATATCTCTAAGGCTTTTGACAGAGTCTGGCACAAGACTCTGTTGGCCAAACTCCCTGCCTATGGCTTTACCCCTTCTTTCTGTTCTCTGATTTCCAGTTTTCTTACTGACCGTTCTATATCTGTAGTTGTTGATGGCGCGACATCTAGCCCTTTCTCTGTTTCCAGGCGTGTTCCACAGGGCTCTGTTCTTTCACCTACTCTCTTCCTTCTCTTCATCAATGATCTTCTACAATCCCCATCTTCCTCTCTTCTTCATGCCTTTGCCGATGATTCTACCCTTCACTTTTCCTCTGCCTTTTCTTCACAACCTTCATCTGTTACTCGTAATCAAGCTCGTATCACTCTTTCTTCTACTCTTAACTCTGATTTGCAGAGAGTATCTGAATGGGGCACTAAAAATTTAGTTAAATTCAATGCCTCCAAGACACAGTTTCTGGCTATCTCTTTATCTTCTTCTCCTCCTGATAACCCTATTGTCTTCGAAACTAATGAAATTTACCCTCTTAACTCTATCAATATATTAGGAATCCATATAGCCTCTAGCTTGTCTTGGAGGAAGCACATAATCCAAATTTCTAAATCTTCATCCAAAAAATTGGGGGTTTTCTTTCGTTTTCGTTATTACTTTTCCTCATTGCAGTTACTTAAAATTTATAAAGGTCTTATCCGTCCCTGCTTAGAATACTGCTCACACATCTGGGGTGCTTCTTCCTTTACTTATCTTCTTGATAGGGTTGAATCTAAGGCAGTCAGACTCATTAATGATCCTTCTCTTACTTCTAACCTGGATTCTCTCTCTCTTCGCCGTAAGGTATCTTCCCTTTCGCTTTTCTATCGCTACTACTTCCATTGCTGCTCTGATGAGTTGGCGAGTTGCATCCCTCCTCCACTGCCGAGGCCGCGTAACACGCGCCAAGCGGCCTCATCTCACAGGTACTGTGTGGAGATTTGTAGCTTGCGGATTGGTCGGTGCAGCGACTGCTTCTTCCCATCTACCTCCAGACTCTGGAACTCTCTTCCTCCTTTTGTCTTTCCTAATTCTTATGAACTTTCATCCTTCAAAAAGCAGATCTATCGTCATCTCAGAGCCTAGTCCTCCATATCTCTGGGTCCTCTTTACTTTGACTGTTTTTTTCTGTCTGTCGTTTTCGTTTGTGTGACATTACCTCATCTCTGCCTTGCCCTTAACCTTATTCTTTTCCTTCGTCTTGTATTTTCTCGTGCCCGGGCCTTTGTTGATGAGGGCAGTTTCTGCCTGTCCCGGTGTCACTAAAAAAAAAAAAAAAAAAATAAAATAAAATATATATATATATATATATATATATATACACGGGAGTCTTTGGTTTATGATGTCCTTGACTTACGAGGTTTCATGGTCATGATGCATCTCTCATAAATTATTAATAAATAATTTGTTTGATCTATGTGATTTGCGTCTTAAATACAAACTTTTCACGCTGAACATTTTGTCGAGCGTGGTGGAAGAATGTGTCATTACGCGGCATTGTTGTGTGCATACATATCAAGTTAATATTGTTACTTATATATTTATGTATTTGGTTATGTTAAGGACCGAGGTTGAATTTATTTACAAAATTACCAAATGCATTACTGTAAATACAATCTTCATGCAGAACAGTTTGTTGAGCGTGGTGGAAGACTATGTTGTCACGCAACAGTATTGTGTATGTATATATTAAGGTAATTGTTATATTTATTTATTTGCTATTTAATTGGTTATGTGAAGGACCTAATTTGAATTTATTGACAAAATTACCAAATACATGTACATAATCATAAATGTAAACTTTGCCCTCGGAACAGTGTGTTGAGCTTGGCAGAAGAAATCAGTCACACGGCATTAAACTGAAGAAGACGTGTTGCCCAGTTCCCGCTCATATCCATATTGTTTTCATACTCATTAGCACAAACCATCTGTTTTAGACTTTAGTAAGTATCTGATGTAATTACCTGATTGTACTTACGGGAAAGAGCCCCAAGCTCATAACTATCTGTCTCCTGGTCGGTTCTACTTTGTACTTACAGATACTTATCATATTTGTCCTTAAAACTGTGGATTGAGTTAGCATTAATTACCTCCTCGCTTAGAGAATTCCTATTATCAACTACTCTAACAAGAAAAAAGTACTTCCTTCCATCCTGCAAAATTCTCTTACGAAGCTTCAAACTGTGACCTCTAGTTCTAGTGCCAGCAATATCAAAATATCGATCCCTATCCACTCTGTCACTACCATGAAGAAATAGAAAAACAGTCACCATATCCTCCCTAATTTTTCAAAACTTTGAGTGATGGTAAGTCTAATTCTCTCTGCCTCTTCTCATAACTGATATTGCGTATTTCTGGCACCAGTTTTGTGCCATGTCTTTGAACTTATAACTATGTGCTTTTTCATGTGTGAATTCTAAAACTGGGCTGCATATTCATGCTTTGGCCTCACATAGGTCCCATAAATATTTCTGAACATTTCCTTGTGCATGTGCCTGAAGGCTACCCTTACATTTGCTAAAAAAGCATGCGTAATGAGTTAAATGAAGTTATCTTGTTGAATTGGTATGGGTACGAAGTAGTGTAGCTAGTGGCTCAAAACTGTTGTGAACATTCCCCACTGGTGGAGAGGGTGATTTCTGAAGCCTCTCATTATTTGCAACAGCTCAAGGAGCAGCATTAGACTAACTTGAATGGGGTATGGAAGTAACTGTTTCCCCAATTTGTGAATGACTTCCATGGCTTTAAGGAGACAGTTGAGGCTGTCACCAAGAACATTGTTGTCCTGGTGGAGGACCACAGACAAGAACTCACCACAGAAGAACTTTTCGAGTAGCAACGTGAGCTGGTGAAGACTATCCAGGAGGAACAATCAGTAGAGGAGGAGGAAGAGAGGGTAAAGGTTTCAGGAGAGAACATAAAAGAAATTTTTAGTAGGTGGAGTGATGTGCAGGCTCTCACTGAGAGAAATCACCCTAGCAAAACTGTAACCAACAGAGCAGTGAACAGTTTAAATGACAATGTGATGTCCCATTTCCGAAAAATTCTTCAACAATGAAAAACACAAATTTCTCTAGATCGCTTCCTTGTGCCAATACCAGCCAGCAAACCACCTTGGCAAGAGATAACAGATAAAAAAAAAAAATACCTGTACAATTGCCTGCCGTTTTTATGGAAGAGGACTCTTCCTCGAAGAAGTGGTCCTCCTCCTCCTCCAACACCATCCATGTGTGCCAGCAACTATCAACTACAAAGGTAGACTACAATACAATTACCTTGTTTTATTTTTGTAGTAGAGTACTGTATTTTTCCATAATTAAGGTTATTTTTCATTCCATTCTTTAATTTTGATACATATAAACCAATGAAAAAATAAAGTTATGTCTCTGGGGCTGGGGAATGGATTAATTGCATTTACATTACTTTCAAAAAGGAAAATTATTTTGGGTCACGAACATTTCAATTTGCAAATGGGGTTAGGGAACAGATTGTTTGTGAATTGAGGTTCCACTATATATATATATATATATATATATATATATATATATATATATATATATATATATATATATATATATATATATATATATATATATATATATATATATATATATATATATATATATATATTATATAAATATATATATATATATATATATATATATATATATATATATATATATATATATATATATATATATATATATATACATACAGTGTTCCCTCCCTTATCGCGGTAGTTCGGTTCCGGAACCCGGCGTGAACCAGGAAAATCGCGAATTAGGATCAGCCTTAAAAAAAAATAAATTAAAAAAAAAAAATAATAATAATTTGATTATGACACCAGGACAGGCCAAAAATTGTAAAATAAAGCAGCCTTTATCAGGCTGTAAAGAGAAACAGAGATGGAGAGTGTAATGACCTGTTAGATGTGAAGGGATTATAAAAGATGTGTAATGAATATCCAGCTCTCTGCTGGGTTTACTATACCTCTGCATTACCTTCATGATGTCTATTCTAAAACTTCTCCTTAGATCTTATTATTATTATTATTATTATTATTGGCAACAATAATTTTCCTTTGATGATGATTGGGGAGATTAGTGTTATTATTATTATCATTATTATTATTATTATTATTATTATTATTATTATTATTATTATTATTATCATCATCATCATTATTACTACGAATTCGTAATTAAACCATTATTTTTACTATAAATAATGTAATTTTGGTTGAATGAACAAGAGTTACTTGAAGATTCTCTCTCTCTCTCTCCCTCAAACATTCTATTCTACCCAACCCCCCACACTCTCTTTGTCCCAGCCAACTAGGGAGGGGCATTTTACACAGTTATTAAAAGTAAATAAATCAACAGATGTACAAACAATGATGAGCCCTTAATAATAATAATAATGATGATGATGATAATAATCTCCACAATCATCATCAAAGGAAAATTATTGTTGCCAATGATAAAAATAATAATAATAATAATAATAATAATAATAATAATAATAATAATAATAATAATAAAAAGATCTAAGCAGAATTATTGGAATAGACATCATGAAAGTAATGCAGAGGTATATTAAAACCCAGCAGAGAGCTGGATATTCATTACACATCTTTTATAATCCCTTCACATCTGACAGGCCATTACACTCTCCATCTCTGTTTCTCTTTACAACCTGATAAAGTCTGCTTTATTTTATAATTTTTTGGCCCATCCTGGTGTCACAATAATCTTAAAAAAAAAAAAATATGTATATATATATATATATTGCCAAAAAAAAAACGCAATACAGTGAGAACGCGAATAACCGGGGGAACACTGTATATATATATATATATATATATATATATATATATATATATATATATATATATATATATATATATATATATATATATATATATATATATATATATATATATATATATATATATATATATATATATATATATATATATATATATATATATATATATACAGTGCTCCCTCATTTATCGCGGGAGTTTGGTTCCGGGACCAGCCACATAAGGTGAAAACCCACAAAGTAGGAGCACCATATTTACTACAGGTATTTTACATTTATTTTTACCTTTACTGTATAAAACCTTCCTGTACTGTTAACAACTCACCCTCTACTTTATTAATAACAGTGCACAAGTTTAAATTTATATGAACATTATAGTATGAAGAGAATTGAAAAAAAGCATTAAGAACAAACAGCAAACAAACTTTCGATACAATATCATCAGGGAAATAGTGTGTAAAGAAGTTATGTATTTCATTTAAGTTTCCCATGTACAGTACGATATACGTTTTCTTTGTAACGAATTGTATCGTTTTCTTTTTGTCTCAGCTGATATTGTTTACGTTAAGATATCGTACAGCATGGTCAATATGTAAAGAAGATACAATAATGTTTAGAACCAAGGAATATTAATAATACTATAATCTTGAAAATTAGATAAACCCCAAATAGGGTGAGTATATAAATATTTTATGAGTAAGATATTGTGCCTGAATAGTGATAAGCATCAGCTGATACGGAAGCAGCAAAACGTTTTGGTTAGAGGTTCGTTCTCCAGCATCCTCCTCCTCTTCTACAACTGAATGCGATCGAATATTATGAAGAGAATTAAAAAGAAAGCATTAAAAACAAACAGCAAATAACTTTCGATGTAATATCATCAGGGAAATAGCATGTGAGGGTGTATCAGCTGATACGGAAGTGCCAAAACGTTTTGAGATAGAGGTTCGTTTTCCAGCATCCTCCTCCTCTTCTACAACTAAATGCGAACGAATATTATGAAGAGAATTAAAAAAAAAAGCATTAAGAACAAACAGCAAACAACTTTTGATGTAATATCGTCAGGGAAATAGCGTGTGAGGGTGTATCAGCTGATACGGAAGTGCCTAAACGTTTGCAGATAGAGGTTCGTTCTCCAGCATCCTCCTCCTCTTGTACAACTAAATGCGATCGAATATTATGAAGAGAATTAAAAAAAAAGCATTAAGAACAAACAGCAAACAACTTTTGATATAATATCATCAGGGAAATAGCGTGCGAGGGTGTCAGCTGATAAGGAAGCGCCAAAACGTTTGCAGATAGAGGTTCGTTCTCCCGCATCTCCTCCTCTTCTACCGATTAATGTGATCAAATATTATGAAGAGAATTGAAAAAAGCATTAAGAACAAACAGCAAACAAACTTTTTATATAATATCGTAAGGGAAATATCATGTAGAGAATATATATATTTAATTTAAGTTTCCCATGTACAGTACAATATACGTTTTCTTTGTAACGAATTGTATAGTTTTCTTTTTGTCTCAGCTGATATTGTTTATGTTAAGATTTCGTGCAGCATGATCGATATGTAAAGAAGATAGAAAAATGTTTAGAACCAAGGAATATTAATAATACTATAATCTTGAAAATTAGATAAACCCCAAATAGGGTGAGTAAATAAATATTTTACTAGTAAGATATTGTGCCTGAATAGTGATAAGCATCAGCTGATACGGAAGCAGCAAAATGTTTTGGTTAGAGGTTCCTTCTCCCGCATCCTCCTCCTCTTCTACCGCTTAATGCGATCTAATATTATGAAGAGAATTGAAAGCATTAAGAACAAACAGCAAACAAACGTGCGATATAATATCGTCAGGGAAATAGCTTTTGAGAGTGCATCAGCTGATACGTAGGCGGCAAAACGTTTGCATCCTCGTGCTTAAAAATAGCATATACCCAGAAAATCTGCTATATAATCTACATATGCTGGCAAAAAAAATTTGCGATGCACTGAATTCGCGGTAGGTAAATCGCAATATAGCGAGGGATTACTATATATATATATATATATATATATATATATATATATATATATATATATATATATATATATATATATATATATATATATATATATATATATATATATATATATATATATATATATATATATATATATATATATATATATATATATATATATATATATATATATATATATATATATATATATATATATTATATATATATATATCTACCTTGGCTGTTTCCCCCTTTAATTGGGGGTAGCCGACATCAAAAAAGAAAACAATAAGGGGATTACTTTGCTCTATGGGCAATGACGAGGGAGCTAGCGACCGGTCAGATGGCACTGCTGGAGTGCTACAGCCCATCCTCCCGGCTCTTCCACAACCTGTGTCGCTTCACAACTGCCAACTCCCCTACTGCCCCTACCACAGGGCTACCTCTGTAAAATGCAGCCCCGTGTTAACAGCAGATGCCCATCAGAGCTGCATCACAATCGCTCGCCACTCATTCCTATTCCTAGTACGCTCACTTGCTTCCCTGACATCCATCCTCCTACCATCAGGGCTCTCCTACTCCATCCATCCACCCAAACCTAGGCCTCCCTCTAGCATTTCTCCTATCGACTCTCGCATTCATCACCTTTTTCAGCAGTCTTTCGTCATCCATCCTTTCCACATGGCCAAACCATCTCAGAAGATTCATATCTACTCTGCCTGCAATTTCTCTCCTCACACCCGTTCTTGCTCTCACCACTTCATTCCTAAACCTATCCAACCGAGATACACCAATCATACTCCTCAGGCATTTCATCTC